>VMDR010001429.1:0-127981 GCA_007922815.1 Macrotus californicus | reverse complement strand
TGATGATAACCCTCTGTGTCATCTCCATTTCTGTGATTCTGTTCCTGTTCTGGTTGTTTGCTCAGTTTGTTATTGTTTTTGTTTTAGGTTCAGTTGTTAATAACTGTGAGTTTGTTGTCATTTTACTGTTCCTATTTTTTATCTTCTTTTTCTTAGATAAGTCCCTTTAACATTTCATATAATAAGGGCTTGGTGATGATGAACTCCTTGAACTTGACCTTATCTGGGAAGCACTTTATCTGCCCTTCCATTCTAAACGATAGTTTTGCTGGATAGAATAATCTTGGATGTAGGTCCTTGCCTTTCATGACTTGGAATATTTCTTGCCAGCCCCTTCTTGCCTGTAAGGTTTCTTTTGAGAAATCAGCTGACAGTCTTATGGGCACTCATTTGTAGGTAACTGTCTCCTTTTCTCTTGCTGCTTTTAAGATTCTCTCTTTATCTTTCATCTTCGCTAATGTAATTATGATGTGCCTGGGTGTGTTCCTCCTTGGGTCCAACTTCTTTGGGACTCTCTGAGCTTCCTGGACTCCCTGGAAGTCTATTTCCTTTGCCAGATTGGGGAAGTTCTCCTTCATTATTTGTTCAAATAAGTTTTCAATTTCTTTCTCTTCCTCTTCTCCTTCTGGCACCCCTATGATTCGGATGTTGGAACGTTTAAAGATGTCCTGGAGGTTCCTAAAAATGAGGCTCTCCTCATTTTTTTGAATTCTTGTTCCTTCATTGTGTTCTGGTTGAATGTTTCTTTCTTCCTTCTGGTCCACACCGTTGATTTGAGTCCCAGTTTGCTTTCTGTCACTGTTGGTTCCTGGTACATTTTCCTTTATTTCACTTGGCATAGCATTCATTTGTTCATCTAATTTGCAACCAAATTCAACCAAGTCTGTGAGCATCCTGATTACCAGTGTTTTGAACTGTGCATCTGATAGGTTGGCTATCTCTTCATCACTTAGTTGTATTTTTTTCTGGAGCTTTGATCTCTTCTTTCATTTGGGCCTTTTTTTTTTTTTTTTTTTTTTTTTTTTTTTTTTTTTTTTTTTTTTTTTTTTTTTTTTTTTTTTTTTTTGTCTTGGAGGGCCTGTTACATAGTAAGGGGCAGAGCCTTAGGTGTTCACCAGGGCGGGGTAACCCAGGTTTCTGTGTTGTGATGCTGTATGTGGAGGAGGGGACCAAGAGGGAACAATACCGCTTGCTCCGCTCTCTGCCACTTTTCAGTCACTTCCCCCACTACCCACAGGCAAATTGGGCCCTTCTGGTGCTGATTGCTGGGTGGGTGGGCTTGTGCATGTTCTAGGACCCTGTGGGTCTCTCCAATGAGCTCTCCTGTGAAGCTGGGAGTCTCTCCCGCTGCTGCTGCCTCAACCCCCACAGGTGTTTTCAGTCAGAGGTTTTGAAGCTTTATTTCCCTGCTGGAACTCTGGGTTGCTCAGTCTATCTCACTCACCAGTTGTTCCTCCCGGTTTACCCACACACAAATGTGGGACCACCCAGTCCACAATCTGCCACCTCACCCGGTCTGCCAGCCGCCACCTTGCTGAGAGTCCTCTTTGCCCGGCTGCCCGTCTCCACCCCTCCTACCGGTCTGGGTGAGTGTTTCTTCTTTAACTCCTTGGCTGTCAGACTTCCATAGAGTTCGATTTTCTGGCAGTTCTGGTTGTTGTTTTGTTTTTAAATTTGTTGTTGTCCTTCTTTTGGTTGTGCGAGGAGGCACAGTGCGTCTGCCTGTGCCTCCATCTGGGCCGGAGGTCCCTGTGAATTTAATTCAAGGAACTGTCCATTGATTTTTTTATTGCTGAAAAGTGTTTTCTTATACGGCTATACCAGGGTTTGTTCATCTGTCGATGAACATTTGAGTTGTTTCCAAGCTGAGGTTATTACAAAAAAAAAGCTGCTATGAACCTTTGTGTATGCATCTCTGAGTGTTTCACTGCTCTTGGCTAAACACCTAGAAACTGAGTGGCTGCACCACATGGTGGGAGTGTGTTAACTTCATAAGAAACTGGCAAACAACCACTGTGGTGTAAAATCTACATGGTTACTAGCAATGTATGACAGCTCTACTTGTTCCACATCCTTGTCAACACTTACTATTGTCAGGTCTTTTTTTAACACCATTCATTAAATAATATGTTGTGTTTTTACCTTGCATTCCCTAATGACTAATGACATTGAGCCTCCTTCACATATTAATTGGCCATGTGTATATCTTCTTTTGAAAAGTGTCTATTCCATTTTTCCCCATATTTTATCAGATTGTTTGTCTTTTTGTTACGGAGTTATACTAGTTATTTATATATTTACTGGATGCAAATGCTTCAATAGATAGTACTAGATGTTGGCCCTGGCACATATTAGCTATGCTAGAATTTAAACAAAGCATCAAGTAGACCCAGCAGAAACATGCTGAAATCGGTACCAAACTTTCACAGCCCTGAGATGACACATTGCAGGTGGAAGGAGCATGGGACGAGAGTCAGCTTTGTCAGTGCAGACTGCTTCTGTGACCTCAAGAGGCTAGAGGCAGGGGGGCCTCAGGCAGAGCCCTTTGTTGCTGAAACAGAAGACCACCTCCTGCCCTGGTCACAGAAAAGGTCAATTAGCAAGGCTGTTATGCAAATACATCCTGGTAACATCTGGAGCAGGGGAAAGAGCTGCCTTTGGGGATCGGAGAAGTGGCCATGTAGGAAAGCACAAAGGCCAGGGAGCAGGCTGTTTCCATCCACGTCCCGCAGAGAGCAAGCAAAGAGGGGTCACCGGACGGGACAGAGGTGAGATGGCATCTGATGTGCACATGTGTGATTGGCGCAGTGCGTGCACACGACCCATGAGATGCCAATGGGGAGGTTGCTCAGGAAAAAATGATAAAGTGAAATAATATTCAAAGTGGTGGAGAAAGAGCTGTACAGGTGCTGGCATTGCCCAGTCTTCTGCTCTAGGAGTTGCTGACCAAGGACTAGATACGTTTTAGAGGAAAGGGCTAGCCTTGCCCTGGCCGGGTGGCTCAGTCAATTGGAGCATCGTCCCGTACACCAAAACGCTGTGGGTTTGATTCCAGGCCAGGGCACATGCCTAGGCTGTGGGTTCAATCCCCGGTTAGGGTGCATACAGGAGGCAGCTGATGGATGTTTCTGTCTCTCTCTCTCTCCCTTCCTCTCTCTCTAAAAGCAGTAAAAACATATCCTCGGGTGAGGGTTAATAAAAGAAAGATGGCCCTTAAATCGCTGCTGAACTTGGACAGCTCCTGGCCGCCTGGGGCTCTTTCGTTTGCATGACAGACTAAAGAGGTTTTTCCGAATGACTCTCACTGTGGAGATTCATCTTCATCTCTGACTTTCAGAGTCAAGGGCTTTTACCGGAGGGTGGAGCTCTTCCTTCCGGGCTGACTCCGTGGTCCAGAGGCTGGCTCAAAGGCTGTGAGAGCAGAGAGGAGAGCACCTGTGGGTTCCTTAAACTGACACAAGCCAGCAGCCGGAGAAAGCTGTACCTTTTCAGTACAGAGTGGGATATTTTCCCTTCCTTTTTCTTTATACTCAGATCTGACTTCCTGGGGATCTTTTTAAAAAAATTATAAAATTACAGACAGCACTAAGTCTCAAGTGAAATTTAAAAACTGCAATGGTTTGCAAACACCACAGTTTTAGCCAAATCGCTGTTCACATGGGACGCTCCATCCATTGGTATTTGGCCCTTTCATGATGGCCCCCACCAGAACCCAGGGCTCTGCTGGGTGACATTAACACCAGTGACTGCGCAGGTGTCACTGTGCTGCCTCTGCTGAGTGGGCGCCATCGCCTGAGCGGTGAGGTGCTGTGCTTGTGGCGGGGGCGGGGAGTGCAGGGAGACGAGTCCCATGACCAGCTGGGTTCCACTCTCCTAGAGGCACAGTCACGGCACTGCTGGATCCCGGGAACTCTTTGCTGCCATGACGACTCCCCAGCTGGGCGCACGCAGCTTTAAGGAGACACAGGGGAAAGGGCAGCTAATGGACTGAGTGCTTATCCCACGCTGGGCCTTGCCCTCCCCACATTGCTGTCCTCGTCCCGTGTCCTGGGAGGTGGTGCCGTTACCATCCCCTCGTACAGCGGAGGGAACAACCACTGTCAGCCTGCCTGTGGTTCTGAACGGCTCTCCCTGGGCCCCTCTGCCTGCATTTCTACGTATCTCAGGTCGCTTGTGTTTTGGTGTCTCCACCTAGAACGAAAACCACTTAGTCTGGTGTTGGTCCACCACCGATGAGCCGGAGTCGTGGTCCTGTCTCAAAGCAGGGCTCTTGCTTTGACTCCCTGCCTGGTGACTCGGTCCTTGTCCGGCTGCACTTTCCAAGGCAGGGTAAGAGCTACCTGCAGTGTAAATCCAAAGCCTTGACCTTCGGTGCCCCGCCTAGCACAACACAGCCCTGATTAAGTTTCAGTTGGGGAGTTCAGGTATTTTTTAATCACTTAAAGAGTTTGTGCTGCATATGAGCCTGGTTGTCCATAGACGGTATATTCATCGCACTCTCCTCACATTTCCCTCCCCGCCCAGACGCCGCTGACGCGTCAACTTCGCCTGCGGCTCCCGTGTGACCTTGGCAATCCCATCACCTCCATGGATCTCAGGTTCCCTCCCCTGTAAAGTGAGAAACCCTCCGCTCCTTTGTGTGCCTGCTGAGGCCTCCTTGGGGCGCACTCGCTTCTCTAAAATGCTGAGAGGGAAAAAAGTGCCCAGCGACTGTTAAATGGCGA
This sequence comes from Macrotus californicus, assembly GCA_007922815.1. Classification (NCBI taxonomy): domain Eukaryota; kingdom Metazoa; phylum Chordata; class Mammalia; order Chiroptera; family Phyllostomidae; genus Macrotus; species Macrotus californicus. The sequence goes on along the minus strand of VMDR010001429.1, from coordinate 123,257 downwards.
GTGGCTCTGAGCTCATCACCCCAGAGAGCTTAAAACTCTTCGTTAGCTTCCGGTTACCCTGACGACAGGGTCCGACTCTTGGCTTTTTTACGAGGCCTTCGGCCGCTGACCCCTGCTCGCCTCCCCGGCCCTTTCCTGCTCAGCGTCCTGAAGGGGCACTTCAGCTTCTGCAATGCTCCTGCCCCCCAGCCTGCGGGCCTTTCCATTCAGGCCCCCGTGGACAGAGTCCACCCCCCTCTGCGGGCCATCCTTGCCTGGCCACGCCTGCTCAGCCAGGTTCAGCTTTGATGTTGCTTCTCTGGGAGATGCTCCCTGCACCCCAAGGCGGTGGGTTACACCTGCACACGATGGGGCATTTTCACAGCCTCTGTGCTTGCACGGATCTCTTCCCTCGCTCCAGATCCCGATGTTACCATTGAATCCCCTGCACAGTGCTTGCCGCGTGGCTGGTCTCAATATGAACAAATGAACGAGTGTCACTTTGGGAATAGATAGCTTATTGCTCATTCTCCCAAGAGGGCAAAAACACGAGAGCTCCATAAATGTCCACTTTTGTGAGCCTGGAAAACTATCTGGAAGGTGGGGGGGGCAGGAGCTAGGGGGAGCTGAACGACCATGTGCGAGGGTGCAAAACAGAGGGAAGCATGGATGTCTTTCTGAGGGCAGAGGGGAGAGTGAGCTGAGGTCCATTGTCCGGGCTCTGCAGTGCAGCGGGAGCTTGTGGGTGGGGAGACCAGGCAGCCGCATCCGTGAACTTGAAAGACTGGTAGCTCTGCCTAAGAATAGGACCATTTGTCATGAATCACGTGTTTTCGTGTTTGTGCTGGATCCTGTCACAAGGAATTGCTGTGTGGGACAGTCGGGCGGCTCTTACCTCCTTAACAAGACTGATACAGCCTAGTTTTCACCAGAGAGGATGCTACCGAGGGACTGACAAGCCCAGCGCAGTCTCAGCCCCATGCCTCCCATCAGGACACCCTCTTCCGGAAAGCTGTACCAAGCCCGACGGTCCCTCTGTCCCTGACCCCTGGCAAACACACGCTGTTCACTCAGGAAATCACTGTGCTTGGGAACTCTTCTGGAAACATCTGAGCCTTCATTCTTTAGTTTTTAATATGTTCACGTGTTAGCCAGCCCCCTAGATGATCAGGGAGGGGGTTTAAAATGGCAGTCACCTCTTGAGAGCAAACAGGGCCCAGCTTTTGTCGCTGGCCCATGGGAGGCACTCAGAGAATATTGGTTGTTCTGGTCCAGCCAACGGCCTTCTCAGTCTCAGCACGCCTGGGTCACAATGGACAGTCATTTGTCACCCCACCGCGTGGCTTCTGAAATGAGCCCCGTGTGAGTGAGGACATCCTGGCAGGCGCGAAGAGCTCGGCTTTTCCTTCCCCTCTCCAGGCTCTGCCCCGGCGGCCCTGTTTTCGCCAGCTCACTTCAGAGCCAGGTCCAGCCTTTGGAACGAGGGGCGCAGCAGGCCTGCAGGGCGGTCCTGTGACAGAGCCGGACACAGACGCATCTGAGAACGAGATGCAGACTCCCATTGACCACAGCCCGGCCCTTCGAGGGCCTTGGCCAAGCTGGCGAGCCCCAGGCCCCCCCCCCTTCAGAGCTTTGATGTCCCACTGTCACTAATGCACAGAGGGCACAGCGCCCTGGCTTGGATTAGGGCCATCCTGTCGGGTTTGAGCAAACTTCTCTTTCCAAAAGAATTAAACAATAAGCACATCACAGGGAAGTCTTCAAGTAGCAGCAAACATCTGCTGGAAGCAGAAGGACAAACGAGGGCCCTAATGGCTGCAGCCCCCGCCAAGAAAGTGCAGATGTCTGCAGAAAGGAAGGCTTTTGTTTGGGAGACGCTTCTGGCGGGGCTTGTCCTCTGGCTCTTGGTAAACGGAGAACTTAGCGATCTATTAAAAGAAGCCATTTCATCTCCAGCCTGTAGGCCCAGTTGTTCCCTTGCTCTTCTGGCTTCCTGACCGGGAAGTGGGTGTTGGTCCGTCTCGGTCGGTTGTGGGGCATTGTCAAAGTGGCCAACAGGGCGAGTGTCAGACACACTGCTTCCAGCAGGGCAGGGATGTCCGGAATCAAGGCACAGAGCCGGGTGTTCAGACCTGGGCTGTAGTCCCCATGTTGCCACCGTCGGCCACGTGGTCCTGGGTAGGTCACTGCGTGACTGCCTGTGATTTTGCATCTGCAGAAATCAACAGGGGACCCAGCGATGTCGGAGGTCCTTTGCAGCCCTCACGTTGCGTGTTTTACTCTTACACACGTCTGTGGGCTAGAGAATTATTAGCAAATTTCAACCTCACTCACACCTCCCTGGCATGACGTCTGTCCCTGCAGAGATAACACCGGGCTGTGACAATTATCCGGGAGATTTAGTCAATTCATTATAAATTGCTAGAGAGGGTTAATCAGGCTCCACAGTGGACCTTTGCTGGCTCTGAACAGTCCCTTCTATTATCTGCCTTGGAGACATTCATGAGATGTTTTCCACATGCATTTCCCTTGCAGTCTCTGGGGACTTCAGGTGTGACAGAGCAGATGCCACAGAAAGGGGAGGTCGTTCGGGCTCACTCAGTCTGTCTTTGCAAACATGTACGAGGCACACACACCCAGAGATACAGAAGTGAGTGAAGCAGAAACATTTCTGTCCCATGTGCTCTGGTGTTGCTCCTACAGGCGCAGCCCGGAGCTCCCTCCCCAAGACTCTGGGTATCCCTGTCACAGGGCCACAGGCATGTCCACATTCCCCACCCGAGGGTGAGGGGGTTTGAAATCTTACCCCTTCCTGATTCCATAGGAGCCCTTTAATGGCCCACGCAATGCCATTTAACAAGTAGCCCCCTTAACTGTGGAAGACGGTGGCTTGTGGCTGCTCCTCACTCTGCTACAGCCCAATGCTGTTGCCTGGGAGGCCCTAACTACAGTGTCTGCATTTACAGACACTGAGAAGAATCTTCAGGCCCTGAAGGTGACAGTGACATGAAGTCTCCTTTGCTGCCCAATGTGAGCCCAGTCCAATGGCCGAGGAGGAATGGCCCACACCACACTTGCCTCATCCCTCCTTTCTGAACAGTGCTAATGTAGTGCCCAATACCTTCAGAATTTTACCACTCGTCTCCTTCACCTTTGTGAATGCAAAATAATTCTTCTCTTTGCCAGTTTCTTATGCCTTTATAGTAGGCAGGGGCACCCCATAGTCTCACGACACCTGCACTAGAAATGTTGTGAATCTTCTTTCTCAAACGATGAATAGCTTCCATAACGGAATCAAAACCACTTACACAAAACATCCCTCCCCTCCCTGTGATTGTGTGCGGCAGCCCTTCAGGGAGTGTGAGCGTGCATCATTGTTCTGGGGTTGAGAATGAGTATTTTTTTCTTTCTGTCTCTCTTCCCGTGGAGGAACATTTCTTGTTGCCTCAGCCATGTACGATAAGATGTAAGACAGCCAACTCCAAACATAAATCGCAGGAACAACTGCGGTGGGCAACACCAGCCCTTCCTTCCCTCTCGTGCCAACAATGTGGGAGTGGTACGGGGGACCAGGTGTGCAGGGTACTACTTATAAAAATGACAACACCATCAGCCCCCAACACGCCACAGCCCAGGCACTGGCTCTCAAAATCAAGCTCCTTGAGAACCAGAGATGACAGCAGCATCCTGGGGCACCTATGAGGCTCCTTCCCATGCAAGCCCAAGGAAGATGTCACAGACTGGTCCCCTTCCCTCTGAGTCCAAGTGCCCTCAGAGCCCTTCCCACATGGCAGAGCCCCAGGCATTTGACCCCAGATGGCCCATGAGTTCCAGCCCCTTTGTCATCTCTCCCCTCTGTGTCTGTATAAAACTCTTTTTCGTAAAGGAAAAACTAGATTTTATAGCTCACATTTAAAAAGAACCATTAACCCACTGTGAACGAAGGTGTTATTTTCATTAACAGATGAAACCGAGGCTCCAAACCATAGACAGCTATTTTTGTTTGTGCAAACTTCTCGCAGCTTCTACCTGATTGCCCAGCACATAGTAGGTGCACCAACCTGCGTACAGAATAAGTGGAAGCAGAATTAGTATTGTCAACCAGAGCTAGTGATGACAACAGCCAGTTATAGGCCCGGCCTTATTCACGGGCAGCAGAGACAGCCCTGAACTCGATGTGGGCATTCGTTGGGGGTCTCCAGCAACCGGCTCACGTGATGGTGGGGGCCAGGAAATGTAACATCTGTGAGGCATGAGCATCGACCCAGGCAATGGATGTCTCAGCTGCATCTGCAGGCAGCGTTGAAGGCAGAATCCCTTCCTCCTGGGGGCGACCTGGTCTTTTCTCTTAAAGCCTTCAACTGATTGGGCGAGGCCCACCCATGTTGATCTGCTTGACTCAAAGTCAGTTGATTCAAATGTTAATCTTATCTTTAAACAAATACCTTCATACCCTGGCTGCTGTGGCTCAGTGGATTGAGCGCCAGCCCGCAAACTGAAAGGTGGCCAGTTCAACTCCCAGTCAGGGCACATGCCTGGCTTGTGGACCAGAGGAAATGAATTGATGGATCTCGCACACTTTCATGTTTCTCCCTCTCCCTTTCCCTCTCTCTAAAAGCAAATAAATAAATCCTTAAAAAAAATGAAAAATAAAAAAATACCTTCACATCAACATCTCATGTGCTGTCTAACCAAGCATCGGGACGCCATGGCCTTGCCACGTTACTAGAGTTGACCATCAGAATGGAGTCTCAGTTGTACAGGGACCAGCGTGAGACATCCCTCTGTACCAGGGACTGCAGGTGCACCTTTCAAGCAGTGGCCCTCACACTGTAATGTGCATGGGAATCATCGGGAAGGCATAATGAAGATGAGATTTCTGGCCCCTCTGGGAGAATCTTCCCCAGGAGCTCATGGGGGGCTCCAGGCATCTAAGTGTTCCAGGTAACTTTAACAGAGACACTTGGACGAGCTATACTCTGCGCAGTGCCACATTTGAAAGTCCCTGTCTGTTACCTTAGTGCCCCCTTCACACCCATCCACTCCTGTTTAAATCCAGGCGGTAAACTGGAGCCATGTCATATTTCCTGCTGCCGGTAACAGGAGAAAAGCAAAATGTTGCCACGCCAGGTAGCTACGGCTGCCTTGGGGAAGTACTGCAGACTTGGAGGGCAGGGCTGAAACAGCAGAAATGCATTATCTCACAGTCCTAGAGGCCCAGACATTCAAGATCAAGGTGCCAGCGGGGTTGGTTCCTTCAGAGGCTGAGCGGGAAGGCGCTGTCCCATGCTCTCCCCTTGCTTCTGCCATTTTCAACGTTCCTTGACTCTTAGGCGCCGCATCCCAGTGTCTGCTTTCTAGGGCTCCACACAAGGGAAGGAAGCTGAGGGATCACCCCATTGATGGTCCTGTGACAGATTTATGCCTTCCATGGACACGTTTACCGACTCCAGAGGAAACCCAACTTGTTCAAGTAAAAGAGTAATCAGCGATCAATAAATAGCTGAGCTATAAATATCTCCAGGGCCATAGTGTGAACACTAAACTACAAAGTTATAAGGTGGAAGGGCATATGGGTGTGGAAATAAAAGATGTGAGGGCTGTGGGAAGTAAGATGTGAAATCCTTATTTTTTTATTAGTAAATGGCATTAATTTCTCAGCTGTTAAACTTACAAAAACCTGTGCAAGAGACAGCTAAAGAGTTAAATGGTTGTGTGGGACCAGAGAAGACTGGGGGAGAGAGGCACCCAGCAGCGCTTGTGGAGCTATTGGACGTCCTAAACTTAGAGCGGTCACAGCTGATACACGCCCAAAAGCTGGGCGCACGGGCTGTAGATGCTACATTACAATTATGGAGACATCTGTCTACCACAGAGAATGTGCTCAAGTGTCACTGTGCAGAGGTAGCTGGGGACGTTTACTTTGTTGGCGTCCACAGGAGTTAGCTGTGGCAAAAGAAAAGGTAGCAGACACAGGCCGAGATGTCCCTGATGGGGTGGGAAGCTACCCACCGAGGCCAGCTCTGCCCCCCACCTGGTGAATCCACGTGAAGGACGGAAGTGGTCTTTTCCACCAGAAGGAATCACTGAAAAAGAAGGTGAACTTATTAGGAAGAAGTGGCCTAAGAGCCAGGTGGGGGTCTGCACAGAGCTCTGGGGTTGGGGCTTTCCCTTGAGGCCCTCCTTTACCCTGCCTGCCAGCTGGCCCCAACAGCAGCAGAGACTGGAGATCTCGGGCTGTCAGAGTCTTCCCGGGAAGGTGGCCAGTCCACTCACGAGCCCACCTAGGAACTAACTAGCAGAAGTCCCCCGTGCTCACCCGGGGTGGCCACCCAGGCACGCAACATCCTGGAGCCCCAGCTATCGGGCAGACATTGGCTGAGTGGCGCTCCCTTCTCGCTCTGCCAGTCTCATCTTCCGACATAAAAATATAACAAAAGGCTGTAAACTCTGAGATGATGAGAACTCTTTTTCCTCTGGCTTTTGACTTCCCAAATAATATACTTCCAAACCTGCATGAACTATACACTCGATACCGACACCTTTTAAACAAGTTCTTTACTGGAGAAATGTGGCTACCTCTCAAGGGCCTCCCTTGGGAGTCCTTTGTCTGTCCCTTGAGAGTTTCTATGTCATGGACATTTCCCAGGCTGTCGGGTACAACAGGGTAATGGAGAGAGCCGCCGTTCCTTCTGTCAGCCAATAGCACCCACAGACGAGACAGAGCCCCATCTGGGTGGAGCCTGGAGGCGAGACTGGGTTTGCTTTCTGGTCTTGTCTGGTGAACATAGTTGTTCATTGTTCTCCTAGTTTTAGCATTCTTTTTCCCTGGAAGGACTGGAGTCCCTCGGGGAGTAAATATTATTTTATTCATTTAAAATTTTTTTCCTTTCACGTCTACTAAATTGCCTGTAATACAGCAAGTGGTCAAAAAGGCTTCCCACTGAATTAATGAATTGTGTACATTTAGTCCCCTCGGCGATCATATAAATATAACCCACTCCCACCCCCTGTGCTGAGGGACAACACTTGGGGGCTCCATTGTCCTTCATTAACTAAGTTCCCTGCTGATTTCTCCCCGTTCTCTGTTGATTTGTCTTTCCTCCTCTTGGGCTGAGTCCCTTCACTCTGACTGTTGCCTTGGAGCTGAGATGTTCAGTCCCATTCTGTGAAAGGATAGTAACAGTCTCTAAAATTTTTCAGAACAATAACAGTTCCGGTCCCCACCCATTAACTACTGAAGAGTAAAGCTTGTTTCATTTGGGTGGCGGAGACTGGAGAGGCAGTTAGGGAACTGAATCAACAATAGGATGTCGCAACGTCCAGAAAGTTGGGAAATGCCTGCCCCAGAGGACCAGAAACAAACCCATGTCCTTTCATCGGTGCCGGGCCCAACACTCCGTGGCAGATGCCGGGAGCAATCAATCTTGTTAAAGCAATATTTTGCAATTTTTAAAAAGTGTGGTGTGTCCAGCTGCTAGGATCTTGTCCTAGGAGCTGAAAAACAAAGCAAACTAAGAAGAGCGAACTAATTTATGTGCTCACTAGAAAGAGTCTGTACTCCTGCTCTAACTACAGAAGAAACAGGTGCTACCCCCCTGGGTTTGTTCCTACGGGGTGTTGGTCACAGGGGTCACAGTCAGAGTGGGTGCACAGTACTCAGAAGGGCTCCTGGACCGAAGTCAACAAAGGGTCACGACCTGGAAAATGACCGCTGGCACAGCCAGGAGTTCGAGACTGTCTCTTATCTTAACTCCAGCAGTGGCCATTCAGGAAGTCGATCAGAAACTACTTTTCTCCTGTGCTAACATCTGGAATAAAACAACATGTCTGTCTCTTGAGCACTTTTTATTTTCTGAGATGTCTTCCTTACTCAAAGTCTCATCTGAGCACTGAGAACTGCCACCCCCACCGGAAGCTCAGGAATGAGACCGCCGTAGCCACTTGCTCCATGACCCTACCTTGTGGGCCGAGCATCTTGCCCATGGACAGCCCTTTACCAGGTGTAGCCACACTCCCTGTCCGTGTATTTCAGTCTATTGCTTCTGAATATAATCCGAGGACTAGAATATAACCAATCACAATTATTGAAAAATGTAGGTGACTTTTGTAGCCTTTCTTCATGATTTTGTCGACATTTGTATATTATAATCTGATGAAAAGAGTCGGTTGGGCTTCATTCACCCTGTTTGACTAGTATTATGCTTAACAGCGTTCTCTTTTTCTTTTAAGTTTATTTTAATTCACTGACCAGTTGGCTGCTGTGCAGAAGGAGAAGACTGTCAGGGCGAGCCCCGGGCAATGCACTCTGGACCCTTGTGCCGCTGGACATGTCTTCCTGTTAACGTCACACATCAGGGACGACTTGGCTGGGCCTCGCATTGCATCAGCTCCGTGCTCTGGAAGGAAACGCTGAAGAGAGAGGCCAGTCTGTTTATTCCTTGGCAGCTGGCTCTTTTATTCTCTGTATCTTCTCAGCCATCCCTGCCTGGATGGACACACAGACAGTTTTTACTTTGTGCTTCAAATTCAAGTTCTTCCCCCAACTAAGGCTCGTCTCTTTTTCTCCGATACTCAGTAAGCCCTTAGATACTACTGTCTGCCTCTTCCTTCAATCGGAAGGCTTCCTTCCCATGATGAAGGGCCCTTGCTGGCCTCTATGCTCTTTCCCTCTGGGATTCCTCTGTTCTGCCTCTATCTGACTCATCGCCTTTGCATTATTGTTTCGATTCGGTGTGTTTGTGTTCTGGTGGTGCTTCTCATTCTTGGTTAACGGTCACTTAGTTGACGTGCGGTGGCACCACACCTGTTCCGCGGTGTCCCCACAGGGGCTCTCCATGTAGTCACTGCATCTCACATCTCCATTCAGGGTGGTTTGCTTTCAGAAAGTCGCCTTGTCTAGGTTTATACATATAAAGCTCTCTTCAATTTTTGTAGAGAACCTGAACTTGAACATTTCCAATTTTTCCTGTGTTTCTTATAAGTAGTAGCACCTTAAGAAGCCTTTGTTCTAAGTCCTGGAAGTTGCTCCCTGGCTTTCTTTGCTGTAACTGCCTCGATGTGTCCGGTGGTTTCCTGTCTGGTCGTCCTGAGAGCGAGGTCCATACTCGGCTAAGTCCCCGTCTGTCTGTGCTCACGTAGCTCCAGAGTTAAAAGCTTTAGACACAGAAAAAGGGAGGGAGGACAGGATACATTTTCCTTTGCCGGGTCAGAGACTCAACAATGGAAGAAAAGAAGAAAGGAACCAGAGATCGAGCCATTTGCTACAGGAAATGTCACTGCTGGCTTTCCTTTTGGTCTCCCAGTCAGGAGCAGCTGGGAGAGTGTCCCTCCCATTTCCCTGTGCCTTGTCCTCCTTAAACCCCGCCTCCACTGAGAGCAAGTGCCACTCTTGGGATCGATGGGGTAGGTTCAAGGATGGAATTAGGAGACCAGCACAAGGCTGCTGCCTCATGAGGCCCAGGGAGGTTCTGGTAAGGGGAGCGGTCAGCACCGGGTATGTCTTGAAGCAGGATGGACAGAAGTTGCTGATGGTTGGGATGTGGGGTCTAGGATCTTTTTTTTTTTTTTAACTGAGCAACTGGAAGAATGAATTTGCCATTGACTAGGATGAAAAAGGACAATGAGGAGAACATGTTTGCGGATACAAATTAGGAGCTTGGCTTTGAGAGTGTCAATTTGAGAGGCTTATAGGACCTCAGAGAGCTGTGGAGTCGGTGGCATCCGCAGACCTGTCCCAGACGGAGACATGGGTGGAGGCTCCCTCCTCCATCCGCCTTTGGGGCGGGGACAACAGGGAGCATAGAAAGAGAGAGGCAAAGGACTCTCTTTCTAAAAGGACTCTCTAACAATGAAAATGGATTCCTCTGAAGCCAGCGCTTAGAAGCTAGGAAAAGGAAGAGGAATCAGCAAATGAGACAGAGGCTGAGAAGGAGTAAGGGACCCCAGGAGACAGTGTCCTAGAGGCCCAGGGTCACCAAGACAGAGACAGTGACAGAGACGCAGTCGTGGGTTATCTGGACAGAGTGGGAGGGAGGGAGGCCTGACTGGTCGGGGTGGGTATCTGAGCCCCTGAGAGAAGAGGATAAGGAACAGGCAGAGCTGGAACTACCTCATCAGGAACGGGGCTGGGGAGGGGATGCTGGGAAAGACAGCCAAGGGAGCAGGCACGGATCCCAGGTGTGGCTGTGCTCCCTGGTGCTGGCCCTCCTGTTGTTAAGACGAAAGCTGTTTCCACAGGTTTATAGGACAGAGGGTGAGAGACAGGTGGTGCAGGCTGATGGACGGGCCCTGCCCTTGAAGCAGAGGCCTCAGATATTGCACCCAGGAGACAAAGAAAGAATGGGAGCAAAGGCATGAGGAGTGAGGGGCTTCATGGCTGTAGGCTAGGAAGTCTCTTGTGACAGTGCCATTTTCTCAGGGAAACAGCAGCGATGATCAGAGGAAGCGGGGAGGCTGCCAGCCCTCCTGTCTGGTAGTTGCTGTAGTCCCTCCTGCAGGGCTCTTGCTTCGCTTCTGGAAACAAAGCCTTGGTGAGCTGAGTCTTTACCAGCTGAGTTCCAGAAAGTTCCCTCCTCGCTAATGTGGTTTGCAGAATGCGGCTTTCTATTTAATGAGTTAATGGGATTCTACGTGGCTCGGCCTGTCCCTACTTCTTTCTGTCTTCTGCTGTTGTGATGGGAGCGGTCTTTGAGCAGGAGAATCAATTCAATTCAATAGCTCAATTCAGCAACCACGCGAATACAGAGTGTCATGTGCCACACACTTTCAGCCCAGTGTCCACACTCCAGGCCACTCCCCTCGCCCAGCACCATCAATTTTCACGTGATGTAATTAAAGGCCTCCTGACAGCGGTGCTGTCTCTACACGTCACCTGCCCGGGTCACCTGGGCTCCAGGGGCGGTCACAGTAGCTCTCCATCCTGCGTGGAGGGCCATGTGCCTCTGAGGGAGAGGGGGAGAGGGGAGAAAATGAGCTTAGATGGCCTCTCTCCATTTTGCTTCTGGTGGGTTATTTTGGAGGGTAGGAGTCTTCACTTTATGCCGAATAAAGTTTAGAGACTTGGAAAGCTCTATTTCAAAAAGTGGATGAACACTGGGACTCACATATTGTTTATATTTTCCTGAATGACTCACCTAAAAGGAAGTTAGTGTTTTACCAATTCTTCTTGTCGTACTCTCCCTTCACTCGGATTTATTTTTAAAATTCTGTTACCCGCTTCCTTTTGGAGGCCACCTGAAGCCCCCCTTTCGAGAGAGTGGTATGTGAATAAATACAATTTTGTTGGTCCCAGGACTTCGCCAACTCCTTGCTCAGAGGTTCCCTTCTCCAATGCCAGCTTTCTTCAAACCCAGGGGAATGTCCACAGGCACCATCCAAAAGCTAACGGGCAGTGACAGTTTGTCCACTGCTCACACAGACTGGAGCCAGCACTAGCCCAGCGTCCTGGACCTAGGAACAGAAACTTGAGGACCCCTCTCCAAAAGAAGATGGACACAATGTTTCTGAAATGCAACAAGCTGTTCAGACGGGCAATTATTTTTCTCATTCAACCCAACATTCGGAGCTTGGCAGTGGGTTTGCAGGGAAGAGCTTGCTCTCTGACTCCTTGGCCACTTCCGCCATTGGGGCTCAGAGATTAGACTCGGAGCCGGAGCCGGGAGCTTTGCCGAGCAGGGCTGCCGCAGCCTGAGCCCAGGAGGGGCTGGGGGGCAGGTGGGAGTCACCTTCTCTGCCAAGTGGCCTGCCATCAAAGTGGGTGTTCAAAATGCATGGTCAAGACCCTGAGGCTTTGAGTGGATCTAAATGTTAAATAAAGACAGAAATGATAAGGACAGAGATCTTGATCCAGTTACTGTCTTCTATTCTATTTCAAGAGCATCTCAGCTTTCCCTTGTAAAAGGGACCAAGTCCTTTCTCATGCGATGATATTGTAGGAATTCTCTGCTTTGCTTTTTCATGTGGTGGCTTGTTTAGGCACATATGCTTTGGCTAGTGTCGTAAAATGCTTGTGGATTTTAGATTGATAAAACTCACCTTCAATGTGACATGTTGCCGAGGAACACTCCCTTCTTGGACCAAATTGCAGTCCCAAGGCCTTCTCCCGTCTGTGGTCCACACCCTTGAACGTGGCTTTGCAGCTCCTTCCATCAAGAGGATGAGTCAGAATTTCCCTCCTTTTCACGCTAATATTCCGTTGTCTGTATATATTACAGTTTGCGTGTCTATTCATCACTGATGGACGTTTGGGTTACTTCCACATTTCCATGATTGTGAATAGCTGTTTGGGAAGTTTTCAGCCACTGTTTCTCCAAATATTCTCTCTGTCCCTTTCTCTGTTTTCCTTTTGGGACTCCTACAGGAGTCGTTAAGTTCCATTTATTTGTCCTTAGCCTTTTTCCTTTCAGTTGCTCAGACTGGCTGGTTCCCACTGCCCTGTCTTCAAGTTTGTGGATCCTTTCTTCCGCCTGCTCACATCTGTCTTGGAGCAGTAAAGTCTCTATTTCAGTTATTGTACTTTCAGGTCTGGAATTGGGTTTTGGTTTCTTTTCAGGGTTTCTGTCTCTTTACTTGTATTTCCACTTTGATCTCACATCATTTCGTTGGCTTCCTCCACATCTCCCGTTAGTTCTTTGAGCATCTTTTAAACAGTTGTGTTCAAGTCTTTGTGTAGCATTTCTGCAGCCAGGTCCTTTTTCAGGGACTGTTTCTATTGATTTATTTTTTTTTTCTTTGAACAGTCCATAATTTCCTGGGTTTTGTATACCCCATGATTGTTGGTGGTGGTGAAAACTGGACATTTGCATCTAATAATGTGGTAAAGCTGGAAATCAGATTCTTTCCCTTCCACAGGGTTTGCTGTTGATTGTCTTTGTTTTCTGTTTTTGTTTTTTATTGTCGTAGGCTCTCTCTGTGCCAAGGATCAGCTGGGGTACAAACGTAAGCTCTCCCCAGGTTTTTCTGGAGCCTGTACCCTTTCCTGAGCATGGATGGTCACTGTCTAACTCTCCCCCTATGCGGGGTTGTTTTTCAATGTCCGAGTCATTAATGCCTGTCCCTTAAAAGGTGAAAAGGAAAACACTGATGCGGGGAGGGATGCACCAGCCTTTTACATCACACGGCATTTCGTGGGGGGAGGAGGTGCAGCAATGGTGGCCAGCTGCCTCTCTGTGATCACATGCAACCACCAGCGCCCAGAGCAAAGGCCCCTGTGACCTGGAGGAGAAGGTCACTCTTTCCCGTCCTGGCTCCTCAAATCTGCATCCAGCTGCCCCTGGAGCCCACGGACCACTCCTGCCACAGGGCTGGGGGTGGTTATGACCCAATCTTTCTTCTAGAAGTTGTAAGCTATCAGTAAATTCCACAGTTCCAGAATACTTCCATCAGACAGATTGGGCCAGTGTGGTTTTTGTCTAGGTGAGGGGACAGACTCCTAGTGCTTCTTCGTCTGCCTTCTCCCCCTCATCTTCTCCCAGGAGAGTAAATATGAGCTGTCAGCTCTGAACAGTGGCCACAGCCTTCTGAGCTATGTGTATATGTCCATCTGGTATAAAATTACCTATGCCCACAGCCTTCTTTGGTTCCCATCAGTCCAAAAACATATGGAGGAGACTGCTAACTTTCCTCCAAGATCCATTCTTACCTCTTCAAGGACTGCAGCCAGATGCCTAGCACTTCAAATGTCTTCCCACTACTCACTAGCTGTGTAAACCTAGACAAACCCTTAAATATCTCTGCCCACGTTTCCTCATTTGCAAAATAGTGATACTTCTAGTATCTCCCTGGCTGTTGTGAGGGTAGGATGATAAAACAGTAGAAGTTTACCATTTCATAGTGACTGGCATCCAAGAAATTCAGCCACATAAAATATAGGTCAAAGCTTAGCAAGGTGAGTGAAGTCCAGGGAAGCCCGTGCAGAGAGCTGGCTGGGATTTCGAGGGAAGGGCTATGCAGCATAAATGCCTCCTGGCCCTGCTGCAGTTGACATCATGTGATACCATCTGATGACGCTGTATCATAAACATCAGCAGGGATAATGGTATAGCAATTCCTGGAATCTCTCAGTTACTTGGCACCTGGTTCATCAGCCTGATCCAGAGACGACGCTGGGCAGGGAGGATTCTGAGAATGCTGGGATCTGACCTCTGATCCCTCCGCATGCAGAGATGGAACTGCCTGCTCTCTCCCCACCCAGGCTCTCTCTCTGCCGCCCATGCCTGTGGGAAGGCCCGCGTCACTTCCCCCCTTGGGGGTGAGAGTCCAGAGTATGGGGTGAACTATTTTCAGCAGGCCGATAAGGGCTGTCTCCTCCAGGAATGATGGGGCAACAGGTGAGATGGAGCCTGGGGCTCTGAGGGCCCTGTGGAGCAAAGTGGGCTACCTCCAGAAGCTACTGGTTTGGACTGTTACAGAAGCAAAAAAAATGTGTACTTACTTAAGCCGCATTATTTTTACTTCTGTCAGTCAAACCAGTATTCTAACTGACAGCACTGTTTTCATAGTTACTGTCCGTCCCATAAATGAATAGGGACACTGAATGTGTTTATTCCCTGTGGCCGCTGTGACAAGGGACCACAACGCAGTGGCTTGAAACAGTGAGATCCATTATCTTATGGTTCTGGAGGTCAGAAGTCCTAAAATCCAGGTTTCAGCACAGCTGTGTCCCTCCTGGGGATGCTCAGGGAGGCTGTGTTTCCTGCCTCTCCAGCTTCTGGAGGCTACTCACTCATGGCTGCTTCCTCCGGCTGGAAAGCCAGCCCTGGTGGGTGGGTCCTCACATCACATCCCCCACCCTTGCTTCCAGCAGCACATCTTCCCTGGACTCTCTGTTTCTGCCTAATCCATATACAAGGACCCTTGTGACCACATTGGGCTCAGCTCAAAAATGCAGAATCAACTCTCCATCTTAGGGCCCCCCGATTGGCCAATGTAAGTCTATCTGCATCCTTAATTCCCCTTTGCCGTGCAACCCATGTACTCACAAATTCCGGGACGCAGGCATCTTTGGAGGCCATTGATCTGCTACCACACTAAACAACCATGTTTTTAAGAGCTCCTTCTTCTTCATGAGCACTGAAGTCCGGGAATTCTTTTTAAAGATTTTATCTATTGATTTTAGAAAAGGAGAAGGGAGGAAGGAGGAGAGGGAGAGAAACATCGATTGATTGCCTCTCACACGTGCCCTGACCAGGACCAAACCCAAAACCCAGGCAGGTGCCCAGACCAGGAATCCAACCTGCGACCTTTTGCTTTGCGGGATGATGCTACTGAGCCACACTGGTCAGGGCGGAAGCCTGGAATATTAATGCCAGAGAGCCATTGCGTTTTGTCATGGTGCCCCTGTGGAAGACAGCAGCGAGCCTGCAGGACCTTGACTTCCTGAGCTCCTGTGGCTCTGATTCCCACATTCTCAGCAACACTAATGACAGAATTACAAACCACACGAACTAGTGGCCCTTGGACGACCCAGGGGGAGGGGGAGGGGTGCCGAACCCCCGTATAGTTGAGAATCCATGTATGACTTTTAACTCCCCTAAAACTTAACTCCTAATAGTTTACTCTTGCCCAGAAGCTTTGTAGATGACATAATCAGCCCATTAGCACATGTTTTGTATGTTATATGCATTTATACTATGTTCTTACAATAAAGTGAGCTAGAGAGAAAATGCCCTTAAGAAAATCATAAAGAAGAGGAAATACATTCACAGTATTTATTGAAAAAATTTGTGTATGAGTGGACTTTTGCATTTCAACCTACACTCTTCAAGGGCCCCCGGAGTAGATGGAATCATATTTTCCTCCAAAACTCCTCATCCTTCAGCCTTATAAAGCTTATTTTTTGGGTTGGTTGATATTCTTGTGGCACACTGTTTACAAGCTGGGAGCCTCCAGCTCTGTCAGCTAATAATAGAACCTGGGTCACCTAACAGGAGAAAGTCACGGATGGAACCAGGTTTCTTCTATTGAAAAATCCAAGAATTCTAACAGCATCTTTAAATTGCACGGTGCTGGCGAGGCAGGATGACACCGTGGAAGGGGCACACGCATGGGAGACTGAAAGAACTGAGTGACCTTCGGCCAGTTACGTGCGCTCTCTCCACCTCGGCTTCTTTTCTTCGTTTGCAACATTTCTTTCTTATATGCTCCGCAGAGCTCTTAAGAAGTTTGTAGATGGTATAATAAAACCATTTCTCATAACTCATGTCCAGCAAATAGTAGCTACCCCGACTATTTAACCTCCAAGCAGGTGCACTCAACATGGTACACATAAATTAATTATTAAAATTCTGTGGCACCCCCAAAATATATTTTCTTTTTGGCCTACATGACACAAAAATAGGCATAATTTTTATACATTCACACTGGACAGCCACAGCTGGGTTGGCTGCGGTCGTTTTTTTGTTTGTTTGTTTGGCCATCTAAGGGAAAAGAGGTCAGCACCCCTGACTCTGCAGTCAGGGTTGGATTCACAGTCCAGCAGCTGCAAATCACTGTGATAGAGTCTGGTCGTCTCCCATGCTGGCCTCAGGAGCAGTTAAAGAAGCAGAAAACACAAGGCCTGTGTCGGGAGGCAGTTGGTGCCTGATAAGAACTCTCAACGATGAGGGAAAATTGGGACAACTGTAATGGAACAACAGAAGAAAAAGAAAAAAAAAGAAAGAAAGAGAGAGAGAGAGAAAGAGAAAAGGAAGGAAGGAAGGAGGGAAGGAAGGAAGGAAGAAAAAGAAAGAATTCCCAGGGTGGCTCAGTGGATTGAGCGCCAGCCTGTGAACCAAAGGGTCACTGGTTCGATTCCCAGTCAGGGCACATGCCTGGGTTATGGGCCAGGTCCCCAGAGGGGGCATGTGAGGCAACCACCCATTGATGTTTCTCTCTGTCTCTTTCTCCCTCCCTTCCCCATCTCTAAGTCCACAAAGGTGAAGAATGTGCAGAGAATGCAAAGCCATAACATCACATCTAGCACTGACCTCTGGACCTCACCGACAACGTCACTGCCATTCAGCCAGGTCACTTTCAATGTCTCCTTTGGACTCAGAGTATGTGGGGCCCAAAGGCACTGTGAACTGAAACAAAATGGCAGCCAGCTGATTGGAAGAGAAATCACACACGAAACGTACAGGAGGCAGTCACTCTGGTCATGAAAATGGGCCAAAGGGGAAGCATTTACTACAGTTGGCTGAGCCCAGGGCTCAGTTATTGCCCCTGGAATGCCAGCAGTGCCGAGCTGGCCACCCAACCCTAATGAAAATCTTCCCTTTTGTTCCAATACTTTCTGATACATTTGCTTTTTGTCTTTCTCTTTTGGAACTAACAGAATTGCAACTGGAGTGCTGCGGTAGTCAGTTGCACGATAGGGTTGTGCCATCGTCCACCAGATCCCAGCGAGAACAATCACACTCCAACCAATGATCTTGTAACAGAACTGAGTTCCATTTGGGAAAAGGGACAAATAGTGGCAGTGTCCTCTTTCTCAGGAACATCCTGTCATACAGAGTGATGGGCTGAAGTACATTGAGGCATAGCACTCCCTGCAACCGCAGACAGAGACAGGCTGTGAGTGAGAGGCTGCCCACGGGGACAGCTCCTGGTGGAATGGGAAGAGCTGGGAAGATGAGCCTGGGGAGGCTGGCTGACATTTA
This sequence comes from Macrotus californicus, assembly GCA_007922815.1. Taxonomy (NCBI): domain Eukaryota; kingdom Metazoa; phylum Chordata; class Mammalia; order Chiroptera; family Phyllostomidae; genus Macrotus; species Macrotus californicus. Next base: position 105,639 of record VMDR010001429.1, on the reverse strand, counting down.
TTACAGTTCCAATGGGGGACCGGCACACTTGCAGTCCGTGGAGAGTGACAGGCCATGTCTGATACCGGCAAACACAGAGGGGGTGTCGTAAATGTGGGACGTGAACAGTTTGGAGATCCAGGGCTCCTAGTTGCTAGGGAAGCACCACAGTGCTAGCTGAGAAGCACATAGAATCGAGCCTGTGGAGTTGTCACACGACGTCCCACGGGGAGGCTCCTGTGTCAGAAACAAGCTGTCCACCATCTGAACAAAAGTTTAAAAGCCAGGGAAAGAAAGCAGATGTGCTGATGTCTCTTCCACATCCCATTCTAATTCTCTCATGGCTAGCAGTGGTAGGAAAGTGATTAGAAATGATTTCTGAAGGCAGCAGCATGAGAACTCAAAACAGACATGACCTGCATTTCCCGTCTTCTCTGACTTTTCATTTTGGTGGAGGCGTCTCCAGAGGGAGACTTAGGAAGAGCGCAGCACGTGTTAGAGTTTTACTTTTCAAGCAGTTGCCTCCGCTCTTTGCTGGGCTGGCAACGCGATTGGGTTGCTGCAGGAGCAGGACCTGAACCACCAAAACGGGCCTCTGAGTTGTGGGTTTTCTTCCCCAGGTGCCCGGGGTCATGTGATTCTCAGTTTTTAACAACTCAAAGAAAGATATAATTGGATGGGTGAGAATACGAATCAAATGCTTCGCCAAGAATCAATCACCAATAAATATTTATTCAAATACTCAATAGTATTCAAAAATGAAAGGAAGTAAGAAAAAGAAAGGGAGAGAAAATGAAGAGAACAAAGGGGGAAGGAAGGGGAAGGGAAAGAGGGTGGCGGAGCTAAGGGAACGGGCACTTCCTGCGGAAATGGAAGGGCTTCTGATCACCATTAGGGTACTTCTGGGATCGGTTGAAGACGAAGCTTCCCTGGGTGATCGGAACCACACTTTACGCTTGCCAAGTCCACCGGACCCAGGCTCAGCTCAGTTCCGAGACTTCTTTTTTACAGCAGCTTTGACATCAAAGCCTTGTTAAGGCCTTACCTCCAGCTGTCCGGAAAGAAGACTTCGATTTCCCTGCACACCTTCCCGACTCACCGCTGTCTTCCCCAGCGTCTCTTATCTCTTAATTAATCTGGGGGCCGGCGGAGGCCTTCTTGGTGGGATGGCCGGATAAAATATGACACCGAGTTAAACTGGAATTTTCGATGAACTGCAAATTATTTTTAATGTAAGTATGTCCCAACTGTTACATGGGGCATATGCATACTAAAAAAGCATTTGTTGTTTATGGGAAATTCAAACTTAACTGGGTGTCCTGCATTTTTATTTGCTAAAGCTGGCAACACTTTCAAGGTGTTCTGATGCAGGTGGCTACGGTGGGCACACTCCTCACCTGGAATCCTGTGCCCAGTGTCCCGCCCCCACCATCCCCTGTTAGAAGGGCTCCCCCATGCCCTGGCAGCGCTGCCAACCTGGCAAAACTCCTTCCGACCCGGGGAAGAAACACTTTCTCTCTATTACCACTGCTTTTCCTGAAGATTTCCCTGCCCCTTCAGATCAGCATTTGCACAAAATTGCATCTCATCAATGACACAATGCTACATATAAATCATTGCAACTGGATTTTTTTTGAAGTGCTATGCTTCTGGTTTCTGTTCTCCATAACCTGAATTTGCAAGTGTCTGAGCTTTCAAAGAAATGTGGCGACTGCTTCCCAGTGTCTCTCCACTCGGTGGCTGCCGTCACGCCACGTGGATGCTCCCAGCTCTCTGGTCTGCCCTGAGGTGGCCGAGAGGGCTGGGACACCGAGCTGGCCACGTGGCATTGCATGACGTCAGCATGAGGGGAGACCATCTCTGCTAGGAGTTGCTCGTGTGCTCAGCTTCTGTGGGGAGGGCCGGGTGAGCGTGTAGAGACTGGTAGGGTCATCACTTTGCTTTCTCAGTGGGACCTGTCATTTTTACCAACACAGTGTCTATGTGACATATTCACTACATGGACACAAAGAGTCAGCGATCTGATGATATTTATGGACAAAAAGCTACACACACATACACATACAATACATATACACATATGAATACCTGTATGCTTAGGCAGGGCCTGTGTCTGACACGGCTCCTTCAATAGACAAAGGCGGGTGGGAACTGGGGGAGCCACACACAGCTCCTGACTTGAACACACAGGGATTCCTGAGGGTGACTGTGTGAACCCACAAAATGAAATTGTAAGAGGGGGCAGCTGAGGGGGGGCAAATAGGGATTTGTAATGGGGTCCAGAACTCAGTGACCAGGAAATATTAGAAAAATATATATATATATATAGGATGTCCTCACCCCCACAAGTCTGAGCTGGGGGATGGGATGCATGGAGCAGGGCCATTGAGAGTTGTTTTGAATAGCAACAGATTTGCAGATAACCTCTAGAGGGTCACTTAACATATCTATAACCTTTAACTGGTTTCATGGATATGTTAAACAGCTGTGGCCTTGCTTGGAACCAGGGGGATGGGAATGACTTCAACTCAGGATGTAACTGGGAGGCAACTCCCCCTGTTACAGAGCCTACGTAAGAGCTTGCAGATGATTGGCTCCACACCTCAGGGCCACACCTGCCCAGGCTTACTGTGGCAGCCCAGTAAAGCTGGAAAAATACGGGAATGCTGGCAGGTGTGGCCAGTTGTGGGAGGAGTTGGAAATGGTGCAGCAGAGGAAGATTGGCGCTGGAATTTAAACCCAAGCCCGGCAGCCATGCAGGGTCTTTTGGGACCATGCGGCTTGGGCAGAGAAGAACCACGCAGCTTTACGGTGCTCCCTTTTTGCCACATGGCTTAGGAAGCAGGAGAGACTTTGCCTGGAAGGAAAGGTGTGAAAGGACTCTTGCTGGTGGGCCAGGAGGAGGTGCCACTTGGGTTTGGATTAACTGGAGATCACAGCGGTGACACAGCTGATGGTGCTGGAACTGAGGGGCTGCCTGAGCCACGGACTTCTACTTCTTTCCCTGAGGTACGGTACCCGGACTGGGCAGAGGGGACGGAAGGACTGTGTGTCTGTGGGTGTTCTACAGGACTTTGGGATCTCAATGAAGACATTAAGTCATTACTCTTAAGTTGTATAACTCTTTAAATAAGTAATCCCTTTCCTTTTCACCAATCACTGGCACTGAGCGATGTCTTTCCCTGGCGGCAGGCAAGGTGAATCTAGTACGGGGTGGGGGACCCCCAGAGCACAAGGGTAGGTCCATTTGGTAATAGCATATCATTCACACACTGCCCCCCCCCACTGGGTCTGTTCTGTAACAAAATGTTTAGTGACTTTTCTTTGTTGATGAGGATATAGTAGAAGCTGCTGTACTTGAGATCTGTCACAGAAAGTTCCCACTCAGACGGGACAGAACCAGCCATGCCCCAGGCTGCCCCATCCCTCCTGGCTACCCCAGGGGTGGCATTTGCTGACGGTCACAGACACAGACAAGAGTAAGAGATAGTGAGGGCTGGGGGAGCACAGGCTGGGCAGGCAGACGGTGGGCTCTACCATTTCCAGCAGTTTGACCTCACCTAAATCTGCAGCCAATTTGAAGGGAATTGGTGAAATAAAATACCTAAAAGAAATCAAAACCTGTGGACATCCATTTGGCGAGAGGGCCCAGCCTTCCAAACACGAGTGTGGAGAGAGGAGCCACCGAGCAGGCGATGCTTGTGCCTGGGGTCTGCCCAGGGACAAGCCGCTGGATGTGGGGAGCCTCAGAAGCCTCCTGTGCAAAGGAGCGAATGAGCTGAACAGCCCCCTCATTGGGAGGGTGGAATGAGCTCACTCGGTGTGTGGCCCGGAGGGAGCGCTGGATGGAGGTTAACTGCGACCGGTTACTGCAGGGCAAGGACCCACACTGCAGGGGAGGAGGGCACCTGTCAATCATCCCCCCCACTTGCCACTACTTCCTTTTTTACAGTCTTTTCTATCAATTTCTCAACCTGGTGCCCCCAGCCCCTCCCCCAGGAAACCCCCCTTTCCCAAAGGAGCAGGAGGCTCTGAAGCTCCCTCCCAGAGCCTGGGGCCTCCGGTCAGATGCACACAACTCCCAGCTTCAGGAGCCTGCTCTAGAGAAGGGGGTGCGGAGGAATCCTGGGAGCTGGGAGAGGCACCAACCCCACACCTGCCTGCTGACTGGCAGGACCAGAGGCGGCTCCCGGGAGTCTGGAAGCAGCACCGGGAACCCCGCTGGCCTCACTTGTCTCTGGGAGGCGGCACAGCCTGACTTCACAATGGGGAAAGGACTTTTCTTTCACGTTCGCAGATGTGGCCTTGGCCCTTGTGACGGAAAAACCCAGCCTCATCTGGCTGAGGGGCACTGGGGTCTTTCCTGGACCTGGCTTTGGCGCCAAGGAAGGACATGTGAGCTGAAATGGCGCTCTGTCTACTTGCCATCTGGCTGGGTGGCGGGCTCCTATCAGAGTACATGTTTTTATTCCAAAATACTCCCTTGATCTTGGATTTTCTGATTCCCTCTCCACAGTTATTGATGACACCCCATCACTAACGTACAGTCCACAGACCAAGAAAGTCTAGGAAAGATGTGACCTCTTTGCCCATCGGCAGCAGAGAGGTCACTGGGGGAGCAGAGCCAGGGCTGCTCTGTCAGAACAGGAAAGAGCAGCTGCGTCCTCTGGTCCGCCGTGGGCACGAGGAACTCTGAGGGTGGGGAGGTGGAAACACGGGGCTCCTCCGAAGATCATGTAACAGACAAGGACTGTGGCTGTGAGGTTAACGTGGGCATGGGCTGTGCGCCCCACCCACGTGACACATCAGCAGGGTGGTGCCTGTGCCAAGGTCCATGCTGGCACATGGATCCTGTCTACTACCCGGATGAGAGGAGAGAGTCTTCCCAGGACCTGGCGGGTTTCACCGCAGTGAGGGGTATGGGAGTCTTAGTCGAGGGGGATCCAGACAGCAGTAGACTTCTCCTCAAGGACGCCAGCTGTGAAGGGACCAGAGAAACGGAAGATATTTCAGTGCGTTGGTCTGCTGGTGGGGACGATCCAGCAGAAAAGAAGCAGCACCAGGAAATGGGGAGAGAAAAGGACAGAGCCTCACCCGTGGGTCGGTGAGCGGACATGGGTTTGGGGACCCGTGGAGGTGTGCTCTCTGACATAAATGCACGCACAGCTCACCCAAGAACCTTAACCTCCCTGTGCCTCAGTTTCCCCATCTGTGAAATAAAAAGGATGATGCATCTGTCGCCCAGGGTTGTGATGGGATCGAGTGATCGATGCACGTGAGGAGCTGTGCTAGGTGGGGACCGTCGGCACTCAGTAACGCTGGTTCTCATCTTCTTCTCACCACCATCCGTTGTAATGGGAGGGAGGGAAAAGTGGGGACCAGAAGACACAAATGCATTGGGTGATGGGTGGCTGAAAGCATGGTCTCCTATGAGCGTCCACTTTCCTAATGAAGATAAGCAAGCTCACCAGAGAGAGGAGGGTTGTGTGGCCACAGGAGGGTCACAAAGCCTGCTGAGGACCCCCTGGGGCTCCGTGGTCAGAACACTAAAATAAGACCACCCCACTGGTGTGCTGCAGGCAGGAAGTTGGCTTGAACTACATTTTGGGTGTTTCCTGGTGAGTGAGATAGGGGAAGAGAGGGACGAGGGAGCTGGGGTACTCATGATGGGCTGTGGGATCTAGATGACGCAGGAAGGAAGGAAGGGGGGATTGTAGGGGAGGGGCTGGACCCACTGTGGAAAATGCTGGGCCACTTGATCAGAGGGAAGTAGTGTTGGAATGAGAAGCTAGGGCAGGTGAGCCCCCAAAATGGGAGGCTGTGGTCAGAGAACGGGGGTGCTGGAAAGCAAGATACGAGAGCCGATGCAGTTTGTAAGGACAAGATGGAAGGTGAGGGGCTGGGCTGGGCTGGGCTGGGGAGGTAAGGAAGCGAAGCATCCAAGGGGCTGGGGGCCTCTCAGTGTCAATGTGGGAGTTGCTGAGAAGCAGACAGCGGTCGGGGGAAGAAAGGCAGTGGTCGGGGCTAAAGGTGTCCGTGAGCAGGAGCACGTGGCTGTCCCAAGGAGGGGGTGCAGGGGCAGAGAGCAGGCTCAGAGGGCGTGTCCCCACAGCAGCTGGGTAGCTGTCTGCTCTGACGTCTGCTTCCGTGTCTGAGGACAGAGAGGCAACGTTCTGGAGGTGGCAATGAAGAACAAGGAGGGCTCTGGTGTTTCTTCAGGTTCGAGTCCAGGGATGGGAAAGAAACAGACAAGCAAACAAAGAGGCACCACGTTGCAGGCCTGCAGGGGAAGCGGTGTCCTCTGAGAGCAGTTATGTTTTAACTGGAGCAAGAAGTGGAGAGAGCTTTGATCCGAGCAGGTACAAGAATAGAGGACGTAGCCGATGACAGTCCCACAGGGCTCAGTGCACAGGTCAGGGGACTGAGGAGGCCTGTACAAAGCCACAGGGGAGAGAAGTCCAGGTGTTGGTGGGAGAGCTGGGCGGCTTGGGCCTGGGTGCTAACTGAGGTGAACGGGATGTAGGGCACTGAGGGATCAGTCCAGATGGCTTCTTAGGAGGGGACTGGGTCGGTGCTCTACAGCTTGCCATCGGCCAGCCCGAAGCACCTGGCAAAGCCGTCCTGCAAATCTACCGACGTGGCCCAGGGCTCACACACACAGGTATTGGCCGCAGTTTCCAGGCCTCGTGGCCAAGAGGTTCATTGACAAAAGGAGCCAAAGATAATTATTAGAGATTAGAGAGTCTGGAGTGAACAGCGGATGGGGGAAGCTGACGTCAAGTTGTCCTGCACATTACTGGTGTGACACCTATCACTCAGTGTGCAGTGAGTTCATTCGTTTTGGGTCCTAGGACCCTGGCCACAAATGTCCCAGCTGGAGTCTGTTGGATGGCCAGGAGCCAGAGAAATTCCCTGGTGAAGAGGGCTCCATCCTGCCTGTGGCTGAGGCCCCTCCTATTCACTCATTCACTGAGTAAACCTTGACAGAAGGAGCCGTGTGGGTCCAAGCAGTGTTTGGAACTAGGACGGCCTGGCGGTCTTGTGACACGCAGAGCTTTATTTAAAGTTCATGGCAATGACTTCCCAGGACCAGTAGAGGGGGCTGTTCAGAATTTGGGTACAAAGGAAAAAAGTGACTAGCAGAAATCAGGTTTGGGGGCCAAACCCTACATCCTCACAACCCTCAGTTTCTGCTCAGGTACCTCACACAACCATATGAAGCCTAGAGGGGCTTCTCGTGGTCATGAGTCTGCACCAAAAGGCCAATTGGGAGACCAGCCACCAGCTGCAGGCAAATTCCCACGTGGGGACCGAGCTGTATCTGCACCCTGTGCCCACCAGGCCAAGGGGGAGATGGCCGTCTCCAGGTGCTCCAGTGCTGCTGATCAGGAGGTGCTGTCATTGGCCCACCAGCGGTGGTCCTCTTGCATCAGGCTCCTCCAGGGGACAACCCTTGGGGCCTTTGGTGCTGGCCACGCAGGTGGATGCTGGGAGATGAAGCTCTTTCTGGATGGAGAAAAGGTGTCCAGCAAATGGGCAGGAGAGGGAGGTCTTGGGATGTGTTTGGAAGAACAGGAAGGAGTCCCATTATGTGGCCCAGAGCCTCTGACGTTAGTAGCCTGGTACACCTCAGAGGGCATGGAAGGCAGGGTGAGGCGGTTCTATTTAAAATTATAATAAGCGCTGGTCTTCTTCTTGGCCTGAGAGGGATCCAAGTGGGGACTGGGAGGGAAAGTATCCAGTTCAACTGCAGCGTGGGACGTCAGTTTTCAAGTGCCCCGCACGGGTCTCATAGTAACAAACCTTCTAATAACTTCCTTAGTGGCTTGGTGGCTCAGAGCCGAACTCAGCCCCTCCCGCTGTCTGCGAACACCCCGCCATCCAGAACCGGGGAAAGCGAGGTTGTTCTTCTCATCCTTATTGAGGTCCGAACCGGAGCAGATGCTCAGCCTCTTCTCAAAGAGCCTGGCTCGGTGGTGGCCTTGACATCTAGTCAGTGAGGATTAGATGGGGAGAGATGGTGTGGGCGGAGCCGTGGGAGAATGGGAGAGGACAGGGGAGACGGGGAGGGGGGGGGGCGGTTTCGAGCTATTTTAGCAGCAGAATCTGCTTTTCCTCGGTGAACCCGACAGAAGCCCAGCTTGGGACTGACGAAGACAGAGCTGCTCTGGGTGCGAGGTGAGAGTTTCTACACCTCTTGCCCATCACTCAGGCAGCCGCCTCTGAGGGTCTCAGTCAGCCCTCAGCGGAGCTGACAACCCACTTGTTTTCAGCGGGTTTTCCTCTTAATGGGAAGAGGAACACTTTTTTAGAATTAACCTTTAAAAGTCTATGATTTATTCAGCCTTTAAGAGGAAGGAGAGGCTGTGCTTGCTACAGCGTGGATGAAGACATGATGCTAAATGAAACAAGCCGGTCACGAAAGCACAAACACTGCATGATTCCACTTACAGGAAGCAGGAGAGGAGGTGCCTTCAGAGAGACAGGAAGTAGATGGTGGGCACCAGGGGCTGGTGGTGGTGGGGGGGCGCAGGTTGGGGGTCAGGGTTTGATGGGGACAGAGTTTCAGTGCGGGAAGGTGGAAAGGGCGAGGATGTGGGTGGTACACGTGGCTGCACAGCAATGTGAACGTACTGAGCACGCTAACGACACACTTAAAATAGCCAAAGATGGTACATTGTGTGTTGTGTGTATTTCACCACACGCACAAAATCTACAATTAGGAGTTGGTGAAGAATATAGCCCTGGCTGGTGTGGCTCAGTGGATTGAGTGCTGGCCTGCGAACCCAACCCTCCCAGGTTGCCGGTTCGATTCCCAGTCAGGGCACATGCCTGGGTTGTGGGCCAGGTCCTCAGTAGGGGGTGCTTGAGAGGCAACCACACATTGATGTTTCTCTCCCTCTTTTTCTCCTTCCCTTGCCCTCTCTCTAAAAATAAATAAATGAACTCTTAAAAAAAAAAAAGAAAGTAAGGGAGTGACAGCCACAGTGTCACCTGAGGTCACCCTTCCAGTCACATTTTCAGAACTGTGACTGCTGACTGAAGTGCTTGTCTTGTTCTCAAGACACCAGCCTCCTCTTCAGCTTCCCAAACGCTGGGCTGCAGAGGTGCCGTGGGCCCTGCACACCGTCAGCGGGCCCCACGCATCCCACCTGCCTCCTGTCCTGGGGCAGCTGGGGTTGAGCGCGTTCTACAGGAAGAACTCTGCCCTGCAGTGCAGCCCATGCTGTGGGCTAGGCTCAGAGTGACACTGCCACAAACACCACCCAGCACCCGGTTCATTCTCAGGCTTCTCACATTTCTGGTCTCGAGTCCAGCGCTGGGTTTGGAGGAGTCAGCTGGGACCGAACCAGAACCCGTTTCTAGCTTTCCTTCCACCGCAAAGACCCCCGACTCTCAGAGGCTGCATCGGGGTCTGAGGGCAGAACGCACGGCCCCTCCCCCACCATAGCCACAGCTCTTGCCTGGACTCAGGTCCTTGAATCACTGGGCCCAAACTGTCCCAGAACCATCTCAAAGCCACCCTATGATGTGTCAGCGTCAGCCATGCTCCCTGAGTGCTTACAACACAGGGACATCAGGCTCTGGGGACATCCAGGGGGAAAGGACAAGCTCCCAATTTCTAATGCCCCGGGTCTCTCAAATACAAACACACACAAAGGATGGGGACACGGCACGCAGAGAAAAATCATTATTTTGTAAAGGTGTTTAGTGAATTCCAAACCTTTTTTAGGCTAGTTGGGGTACATTCTATTGAAATAATCGGGACGGTGAACTATTTTAAAGGAAGCATTTTACTGCGTTTGGGTTTGCTGACTAGCAGCAAAATGCTGCTGCCCCCGGCCCTGCGCAGCCTTCAGGGTTCTGCTGCAGGTGCGGGGAGCCCCTGACCCTACCTGGCTCACAGAGGATGAGAGGTGGTGTGCTTTGTCCTGCTAACTCAAAGCCAAAGGGCAAGGCCTGCTGGAGCCGCACCTCGGGCCAGGGAAGGGCAGGAAAGGGGGAGGGGATGAGGCTGGGGACGATGGAGAGCCAGGCCAGCTGCATGACCAGTGACCTCTGCTGACCACTCGGTCACATGGGGCCATCTTCCTGGGGGCTGAGGGATAAATGTGTCCCAGGACAGTTGTGCCAGGAGGGGGGCAGAGAACTCACCCCTGGACTCTCATCTCATTGGTCACAGTTTGCCCCGTGGACGTCGACCCCCCCACACTGTAGGCCGAGGTGTGAGTGCCTGGTGGGGCAGGTAGTCTCAGGCCGCAGCCTCAGCTGGGAAGGCGCTACAGAGCCAGGCACAGAGTAGGCCGCCTGGACCTTGCTGTGTGGGGTTGGTCAGGGCACGTGCAGAGCTGCCGCCCCGTGGTGAAGGCAGACCCGTGTCTGATGGTCCCAGAGGAAGGTGAGGCAGAGACACCTGATGGCAAGCACGGGCCGTGTGACTCACACGGGAGAGAGCTGGCTACAGAAATGTCAAGTGCAGGCCAGAGAAGCTGCAGGCCTAACAGTGCCCGAGGGTCAAAGGAGGGAGAGACCCTTTGGGTCAGACAAGGGTGACAACGATGGGGAAAGGCTGGAGAAGAGGAGGGACAAAAGGCCAGGCATCTGCTGAGGGACTCCCGCCAGGCCCCCAGAGCATGAAGAGCTTTTTGGCAGATTGTCCTCTTTATTAAGGTAAATGTCCGTGTAATTTTGTTGTCAGTGTTCATTTGTTTTGTGAAAACAGTTCTTCATAAAATAAAACTCAGCTCAGCCCAGATGGAATTATTGGGAATTCCAAATGAATGAAATCTGAATCATATATCCACACAGTGCGGGGCTTCAGGATGCAGGGGACCCTGGGGACGAGGGGCTGATGGTGCTGTCTGACTCAGGTGGAGCTGGACAGGAAAAGGATCTCCAGGGAGGTGAGTATTTGCTGAGTTGGGGAGGGCCAGGGATTGGCAGGAGGAAGCTGGGGGACACTCAGTCTCAGGGAACAAAGGGCCCTAAAAAGAGGGGATGCAACAGACCCTCTCCTGGCAAGGATAACTGTCATTTTCTCCTAAAGATGACTTCAGGGGCTACTCGGTGAGAGTGACTGCTAAACTGGGAACCAGATGAGTGGCAGGCCAAGCAACATTCTTTTGTGTCCCTGCTGTCCCTACAGGCCCCGAGGTGCCATCAAATGGCCCTGCTTTCTCCACCTTGGATGGAGACCAGAGTCAGGCTCTGAGGCAGAAGCACACTGAACTCACTAGCAGTTTGTGAGTTTCTCAAAGGACCCTCGAACCTAGGCCCAGAACCAGGTCTGCTGCCAAAGCAGGGGGAAGGGCCCACTGTGTCCTTTGTGCATCATCCTCTGTGGGGAGTGAGCTCCTGGGTCCCAGGGAAGTGGGCATTTCCAGGAGAGTGACAGGTACAGCTACCCAGCGTTGCCTCTGAACATAGTTATGAGAAGGCGGGGCTCATTTGATGATCCATCTACCACCTTTTCGGAGCGTCCTCCTAGGGTGACTGACTATCCCAGCTTACTAGAGACTTTCCAGAAAGATCTAAGGGGTATCCTGGGAAACCCCTTAGACCTGGGAAACCAGGACAGCTGGTCACCTGACCTCCTTTTCAATTTCAGAAGCCTTTCTTCTGTGAGCGCAGAAACTTGCCCTTCCCCCGACAGCTCAAGAAATCCCCCAAACTGATTAGAACATTCTCTACAGACTCAAATACCAACAAGGTCGGGGGGGGGGGGGGGGGTGACATAAATCTGTGGAGTCGCCAAATTTGTTTCACAAAAGCTCCCTGAGTTGTGTTCTTTCAACCTTCTCTGCTTGCATATCACACATGCCTGGTTACTCACCACTGGTCACTGCCGCCAGGTGACTTCCCTCTGATCTTAATGGCAGGGCACATGCAGTAAGGACAGACACAGACCTCAGGCTCCATGTCAGGGAGATGACAGAGCGGTGGAGTTTGCACCCCTGGAGAATCCCAGTCCCACAGAGAAGGCAGCAGCTGCACAGGGCCCGGCAGGTGCTAAACCAGGGAACGGCTCGGGGCACCCATTTCGAATCTTGGAGATAAGCTGGAACTTGCCGATGTTATGTTAAATCAGTTTTGACATTGGGATGCACAATGAATGAGCTTTCAAAGGCCGTGCGAGACCACTTTGTGGGGGACAACTGAAACAGATCCTTGAGTGACATCCTAGCCCCTGGGCTGCCTGTGGGTACCCCGTGGACTGAACCCCACAAGCAGTCACTGTAATTGTCCTTCTTCCCTAATCTCTGAGTTGTGATGCTGGTACCTGGACATTTTCAATCTCATTGGCAGATGTCTGCTGGTTTTCAGAATGGGTCACCGCGTGGCCCGGGGACTGTCCTTGCTCTACTGTGGGCTTTCCCCCAGTGCTGCCTCACCCCAGGCATGGCCGTGAACACACCTGCCGTCCCAGAGCACGCCGCCCTTTCATCCCTCCATCCCACCAACAGTCATCGAAGGAACAAAAGGAGGAGCAAATGAACTAGCCATCTAGGGCTGGGGATGCCATAACTAAGCGCCTCTGCAGCTCACACTACATCAAGGACCACACCACACGGGTCAGAGCTGCTCCCCTCCTATGGAGCAGGGAGGGTAATGGTCTGGGAGGTGCCTCAACAGGCAGGCACTGATTCCCTCTGGCCTGTAGAGAAATGATTTGAAGATGCAGCTATGGAGCAATGGTGCAGGGGAGGTCATCTTATCTGGATGTTTAATCATTCTAGCTGAAGGCAGGAGAGAAGGCAGGGAGCCAAAGGAAAGCTTAGCACTTAAAATAGTCAAAAGAATGTCTTGTTGAAAAGATCCCTAGTTGGCCCTGACTGGTGTTAGCCCAGTGGGTTGAGTGCGGGCCTGAGAACCAAAAGGTTGCTGGTTCGATTCCCAGTCAGGGCACATGCCTGGGTTGCAGGCCAGGTCCCCAGTAGGGGGAGTGCGAGAGGCAACCACCCACTGATGTTTCTCTCCCTCTCTTTCTCCTTCCCTTCCCCTCTCTCTAAAAATAAATAAATAAAATCTTTAAAGAAAAAAAAGAACTGATCCCCAGTTGGCAAAGAAGGCACTGTCCCCTCCGGCAAAATGGTCGTGGTTGTCAGCGTCACTCCGGTTGGGGTTTGCTCAGCTAATGGGCCAATGGGTAGGCCGAACATCTGCAGATGCTTTGCAAAAATAATCATTAAAAACTCATTTCAAAGATCCTATCATCATAGAAAATTAGCTTATTATGCTGTGTTAACTGGGCTCTGTGTCCTGACCGGGAGCCAGGAGTTACATCATATTTCATGAGTGAATTGAACCCGCTCCCTGTGGTTGGTAATCCATGGCTATATCTGCACCTCACCGTTGTTCCCGGGAGGCTCAAATCCTCTGCCCACATCATCTTATCGGTCGAGAAAACATGACCCTGTGTGTGGTCAGTGCCACCAAAGACAGCCCGCCCTCGACCTATGCAGAGAAACAACACACAGGGACTTGCACCCCAGTGACACGTTCCAGCAACACAGGCAGCAGCCTGGGTATTCTCTGGAGGTTCAAAGGCCGCTCAGCCCTGCAGAATGCCATTCGGGGAACGGTGCCCCTTACCCCTGAGATTGGACTGGACAATTCCCTGGCCATTTTGCCTTCCCTTCAACTTCAGCTCCCTCCCTCCGTCTCCACTGAACACACCAGCCCCTTCCCTAGGAATTATTAAAATTCACTCTCCCAGCGTACTTCAGCGTGTGAGGGAATTCCCTCACTTGCACGGAGCCCCGTGTGCCTGGTGGTCATGGGAGCTGACAGCCTGCGTGGGTCGAATATTCCAAGGCTGGTGAACTCAGTGAATATTTCTGCATGGGCAAGCTGGCATTTTGAGGGACTGATACACTGAACATCAGGTGAATATAGCAACACACCAGGTCAAACCACCTCGTCTCTGTCACTGTTGCCAACACGGAGAGCAGTTTGGCAGTGAAGCAGGAAGTCTGTGGGATCTGCTTTTGTCTGGACTTGCCCTAACTCTGGTCTTACCTCTGGCGCAGTGTGCATCTGTGTGCACCACACCACACACACACATACACACACACACACACACACACACACACACACACACACACCACTCTTCCCTCTGTCAGGTGCCCGATCAATGCAGACTAACTGAAACAATCCCAGCAAGCTATCAAGCGGATATTTGTCTGTTGAATAAAGCAACAGTAACTACACTTAAAAAAAGTTCAAGAGTACATCTTAAACATGCCATGTATTTTCAGAGCACTGTGCTAGGCACTACGGTGGATTAAAAACAAAAATAGGCACAGTTCTTAACTTTTTGAGGTTGGCAGAACCAGTAGAATGGATAGAGATATGATAGATAAGTGATAGACAGATGGATAGCCAGACACAGATCGATAATATATGGATTGATTACAGGGTGTTGGTTGGGGCTGGTTAAGCAGACCCATAGGAAAGAAAGGTCAGGAGCAGCTGGAATCCCATGGGCGTGAGTTGAAACTCTTGTCTGAAGGGAAGAATCTCCCTCTCTCTCTGCAGGGAAGGCCTAAGTCCCCTTTCAGATCTCCCAAGTGATTAAGGCAGGCCCGCCTGGCTAATCCCCTAACTTCGAGTCTAAGGACCAGAGACTTCAATTGCATCTGCGAAGCCCCTGAGAGCAGCACCTGATAAGAGCCTGACTGAAAGCCTGGGAGAGGGTCTGTATCCCATAGCCCACCCTTTCCTTTGCCAGATTGGGGAAGCTCTCCTTCATTATTTGTTCAAATAAGTTTCCAATTTCTTTCTCTTCCTCTTCTCCTTCTGGCACCCCTATGACTCAGATGTTTAAAGACGTCCTGGAGGTTCCTAAGCCTCTCCTCATTTTTTGAATTCTTGTTTCTTCATTGTGTTCTGGTTGAATGTTTCTTTCTTCCTCTTGGTCCACACCATTGATTTGAGTCCTGGTTTCCTTCCCATCACTGTTGGTTCCCTGTATATTTTTCTTTATTTCACTTAGCCTAGCCTTCATTTGTTCATCTAGTTTGCGACCAAATTCAACCAATTCTGTGAGCATCTTGATTACCAGTGTTTTGAACTGTGCGTCTGATAGGTTGGCTATCTCTTCGTCACTTAGTTGTATTTTTTCTGGAGCTTTGATCTGTTCTTTCATTTGGGCCATTTTTGTTGTCTTGGTGCACCTGTTACGTAGTAAGGGGTGGAGCCTTAGGTGTTCACCAGGGCGGGGTAGCCACGTGGCTGCGTTATGATGCTGTTTGTGGGGGAGGGGTCCAAGAGGGAACAATGCTGCTTGCTCTGCTCTCTGCCGGTTTTCAGTCACTTCCCTGCTACCCACAGTCAAATTGGGCTCTTCTGGTGCTGATTCCCAGGTGGGTGGGTTTGCGCAAGTTCTGAACCCTGTGGGTCTCTCCAACGAGCTCTCCTGTGAAGCTGGGAGTCTCTCCCACTGCTGCTGCCTCAACTCCCACAGGTGTTTTCAGTCAGAGGCTTTGAGGCTTTATTTCCCCTCTGGAACCCTGGGTTGTGAGTCTGTCTGGCTCCCCAGTTGTTCCTTGCAGTTTGTCCCAACGTGGGTGTGGGACCACCCAGTCTGCTAGCTGCCACCTCACCCGGTCCGCCAGCCACCACCTTGCCTACCCCAATCCACCAGCCTCTGCCTTGCCGTGAGTCCTCTTTGCCTGGCTGCCCATCTCTGCCCCTCCTACTGGTCTGGGTGAGTGTTTCTTCTTTAACTCCTTGGTTGTTGGACTTCCATACAATTTGATTTTCTGTCCATTCTGGTTGTTTTTAGTTTTTAAATTTGTTGTTGTCCTTCTTTTGGTTGTGCGAGGAGGCACAGTGTGTCTACCTATGCCTCCATCTTGGCTGGGAGTCGCCATTCAGCATGCAGTGAATTTTCCCAGTGAGAAAGTGCAGTGAGCCTTCCTGCTCTGTCCAGAAGTCCCGGAGCTCACCCTAAGCCAGCTAGAAGTCTGTTTGCCCTTGGGCCTGGCACTTCCCCTAGATGAGGCAACAGCTGCAATGCTTCAAGAAGCCACACAAAGGGCAAAATATTTCTTGGTAGCTGCTATTTGCAGGCCTGCCAGCATAAACAATGATGGGCTTGAATGTATCTCAGAAGATGCTGGCGTGCTCCATATGGCAGGCACAGGCCACTGCTTGTAGCTGAGACAGGGGCATGGATGTGTGGAGGAAGACCAGTGGGAGATGCTGGGGCCTGAGCTGTGTCCCCTGAGCCAGGCAGACCAGGCCAGGGGACATTGCATGTTTGGTCCTATTCGGGAAACGTGTACAAAGCAGAGTAGGAGTTCATTTACATGTTGGTTTCTGGCACATGCCTAGAGATTGATTTGGGATTTGGGGGACATGGGAAAGTGCATTTTTACAAGTATTTTACCATGTGATTCCAACAGTGGTGGCTTGAGAAGCACTCATCTAAAGAATAGAAACTCTAGAATGTTAGAACTAGAAGGTTAAAAAGAATCTTAAAAGACTTTTACATTTTAAATTTAATTTTCATATTTAGCAGAAAAGGGGCGGGACCCACGGAAACAAGTGATTAAGACACAAAGCAGCACTGGCTGGTATGGCTCAGTGGTTGAATGCCAGCCTGTGAATCAAAGGGTCTCAGGTTCGATTCCCAGTCAGGGCACATGCCTGGGTTGCAGGCCAGGTCCCCAGTATGGGGTGTGTGAGAGGCAACCACAAATTGATGTTTCTCTCCCTCTCTTTCTCCCTCCCTCCCCCTCTCTAAAAATAAATAAATATAATCTTTAAAAAAAGAGACACAAAACAAGGATGTTTGCATTGGGTCTGATGTATGAATTTATAATCAGAGAGAGAGAGAGGCAGGGACAAAGATTTACGTATATAAAACCATGAAAGGACACACAGAAAAGTAATATTACCAGGTCAGACTGAAGGGGAAACAGGTGAGATTAATAAGCTTTCTCTTGGTTAACTTTAGATTGTGGGCGCCATGCTTTGAGACTTTTGTCAAACTGATTGACAGAGTGATTAGGATGGAGAGGACTCTGGAAACCATTACGCTTCCCCTTTGGGCTGTGCAAGAGGAGAGGAACACAGAGTAAGCACTCAGTAACAACTCCTTTAGGTTCCATGGGTTCAAAGAGAGCACAAGCTCAACCTGGAGAAGAGACAATAGTGGGGGCAGACCCAATACCAGTGTGAAAACACTAGAAGTCGTATTCTGTTCACTTTGAATGGTGGTTGCAGGTGGATAAGAAGAAAGCTTTGCACACTTGCAGCAGGGCCCACAACTTGACTCCATGCCCATCACTGCTGGGGTTGCCATGGCAACTACCTGTCGGGCTGCTACGTGGCAGGTTGGACCAGCCTGTGTTTAGGGCGCTTTCCTAGTTAAGCTTCATATTGGTGTGCACCAGGTCAAGATAAGTTGGCTGATTGAAAAGGAGATCAAAGATGAACGCCATCCTTACCCATTCCCTCAGGGTCCATCGGTGTCGGGAAAGGAAGAGTGGATCCATCAGGGGCTTCATGTCAAGGTTCCCCGACTTGTCCTGAATGGTTATTTCCCCCAGATTGTAAGCTAGTGAACACATACTGTGTGTGGTAGGTGTAGGAAACTGTGTTTACACACAGGATTTTTATCAAAGGTCCGAAAGGATGTTAGTCATTGGGTGGCTTTGCAACCTAAAGGCTGATGAGCGGATGGCCTTAGACAGAGTTTGAGGGGTAGTCACTTGAGGGGTATTCTCAGGAAATCTAAGGGGACACTTTCAATGGCCCAGCCAGACCCCCACAGCGCCCCTTCCTCAGGGCTCATGTGGGCACGGCTGCTGCCCACGCCGTGGAGAGGCGGGCGCGGGCTGTCTGTGCATCCCCACGGCTTTTATAATTGGGGTAGGTGTACCATAACAGTTTTAAAATTATTACACAAGTAAAGCATACTCTTCTTAAATTTAAACTACCGAAAGCAAATAGGAGGAAATAAAATGCACTTGTAATTATACCACCTATAAATACTTTTAATATTTAAGTAGATATCCTTTGCTATATATATATATATATATATATATATATATATATATAGACATGTATCTAAATATGTATATAGTAATGCCTGCAGTAGCATATACATGCTCTGCATTCTGACTGAAAATACAGCAAACGAAGGACAAACTACTATGCTTTTGGGAAAACATAATTTTAATGATACATTTACCAATTCTCTATTAAGTGCCAAATTTGAATGATGGCTTTCAATGGAGAAACATAAAAGAAAAATCACTATAAGGCCTTTTAGTAGGTCGAGAATTCTGTTTTTCTCCCACACGGAACGTGATTTCTCGTTATTGGCCAACTCGTAGCTGGGTGAGGACTCTTGAATCCAGACAGAGTGGAAAGTAGGTAGGATTTCAATCAATAGTTTATGGTCTTTCCCCTGCAGATATTTAAGCAACCACTTCCTTTCTGGCTCTTGTTGAAGACAGGACAGAATTTCAATGTGTTCAAGGGCATGTAATAGCCTAAAAGTAGGCAGTTAAGAGTAATTATGTAGAATTGCAGGGCATCCCTCTGCCTCCAAATATGCTGAGATGGTTGACAAGATGGACGGACGAAGGAAATACTGTGAGCACGCAGAGGAAGCCCTGTGTGCTCAGTAAAAACGCGGGCACAGATGAGCGAGATGCCTGATTCACGGAGTCCCTCGTAGTCTAACCACAGACGTGGGCTTCGGAGAGCAGAGTAATTAAATGTCCACTTTTGGGTGACTTAATGACAAGAGAGCATATGGGAACATAACAGTGAAATGAATAATTTATACATTTAACCTTATTAAAACAGCTTGGGTAAGTAGATTCTTCTAGCCGTTTTAAAACATTATTATATATCCAGGAAGGCAAACATCTTCTGGCTATTGTGTGAGCAGATGGGAAATGCGGAGAGAGTCTGGAGATCAGACAATCTGGCAACTATATATCTGATTAATTGGTTACCACAGCGATGGGTAGGCAAAGTAAACTAGCAAGGCGGTGTCTGATGTTGCCAGAATTTACTTTTTTTGGCATGTCATTTATAAAAGAAGTACAAATGATCTGATGATTTGTCTTTGGGTGTATACTATAAAGGTGAGAGAAGAAATAAGGGAACTGAGGGACCCTGTCTCTCAATTCTAAGTCATCATTGCCCTGGTTACAAGTCGCCCTTTTCCGAGTTTTATGCACCTGGCTCTGCAGCTGGCCCAGCTCAGGGAAGCAGGGCTGCACCCAGCATGCAACTCCAGAACACGGTCAACCACTTCTTTCTTTGTTTTAATCCTCACCCGAGAATATGGTTATTGATTTGAGAGAGAGAGTAAGGGAGAGAGAGACACACACAGATATGTGACAGAAACATTAATCAGTCGCCTCCTGTAAGCGCCCAGACGGGGGATTGAACCCACAACCTTTTGGTGTACGGGAGGACACTCCAACCAACTGAACCACCCAGCCAGGGCGTTTCATTCTTGTTAATTTTGAAGAGACTAGAACTGTGCCATCCTTTTCTTTTTTTTGGTCAGAAAAGTCACTGACGAAATTTTTTTAAAAAACTACTATAATGAATAGCAACAGAAAAAAACTTTGGGCAGGAGGAAGAATCTGACTGTCAGAGTTTTCACATCATGTTTTGTAAACGTCTGGCTTTCAACAAAATCAAAAGTTAGTTCTTCAAAAAAAAATCAACAAAACATTTAACTAGACTAAATGAGATAAAGAGAGACAAGGCTCAAATTACTAAAATCAGGAATGAAAGAGAAGGCATTACCACGAACCTTAGAGAAATAAAAGGTGTTATATCAGGAAACCAAGAAAATCTGTGTCCTAACAGGTTAGAAAACCTAGGCAAAACGGGCGAATTTCTAGAAAGACACAAACCACAAAAACTGATTCAGGAAGAAACAGAAAATCGAATCTTAGCCTTGTCATCTATGACCTGAATGACCTTAGGTTGGGCATCTAATTTTCTTTTTAATTTTTTTTCAGGGTTTTTTTTTTAATTACAGTTGACATTCAATATTATTTTGTATTTGTTTCAGGTGCACAGCACAGTGATTAGACAATCACATACTTTACAAAGTGTTCCTCCCATTCTCAAATGTAAGAACTGCTTATAGGACATTTTTTCCTAGAGCATACCTCAAGTGGAAAACCTATGTTTAATTACCTAATGAGAGGTAGAAGGAATCAAAAGTGGCGGATGACGTCTAATATGATCAATACTATTCAATTCGATTGCAAAGGTAACCTAGACAGAAGCCAAACACCTTCTTCAAGAAGTTTCATTGAGTAGAAAACTTCAATCAGCCAATCAGAACAGTGAGTGTTCTGCCTTTATATCAAGCCGTTAACTTAACCCTCCCAAGGGATCATGTCTATTGGCCTGACCTGTTTAGCAGAGTGATGCAGATGTACCTTAAAAGCCATCGCGGATATTAGAGATTTTAGGCGTCCTGGGGCTGATTCCTAAATGATCACAAACCCGCTTTATTTTGTATACGGCTTGGCCAGTCCTGGGCCCTCAGGTCGGTCCTGGATTCACAGAGCCGAGAAGTAAGTTACTGCTTAAATCTCTGCAGCCGGAAGTCAAAAGGACTGTATACTGTTACTAGAACCCACTTTGCACCATTTCTGAGACTCAAATCTCTCACATTTGTATAGGTTTGGCCGATGACAGGCATTCAAGGTGGGGAACAGAGAATTCTTGGACGACTGGAAACCTCAAATACTAAACAATCACAAATTAAATGAGGACTTGGCTTTTTGGTAGAATGGCGTTCCTACAGGGAGCATTTTCTGTTGGCAGTTCGGGTATATTCGTGGGCTTCTTTGAGTGCTGCCAGGCAGACACCCTCCCGCACAAACGCCAGGTCTGCACTGTCATTCACCAGGTGTCCTCACACTGAGGCTGAGCAGTCAGGGATTTGCAACCTTTTCCTGTCACTGGGCATTTGTGTGCCTTCGGGGAGCAGCCAAGAAACCAAACCTTGGTTTGCTACTGTGTGACCTACCAAATAAGAACGTGACATTTTATGTGGCCTGCTTTGTGAAATGCCCACACAACCGACAGAGTACGGCCAGCTTGGGCTATGGGTCTCATCACCCCAAGTCTCTGTGACTGTCCCCTCCGCCGTGGCTCAAACAAGGCTACCCTCGCCAGCAGGCTCAGCAACGTGCTTCGTTCTCAGAAGCAGTTTTGGTCTGAGGTGGGAAGCCTTAGGCTAGTTCCTTAGGTGATGTTCTTAGGAATAATAGATACAGAGATGCATGTAGTTGCCCTTTGGTGTTATGGTACCCCAGTTCCGCAAACCAGGCTTCTGTCATAGCCTTACTGTTCGGTTCCAATCCAGGATCCCAGCACACTGCAGAGTCTGGGATTTTGTTAGGCTTTCTCCTGGGGCCAGAGCTGGCATGGCCTATACTAACCAGGGGGTTTCTAGTACTACATACTCCAAAGTACCTTGCTTTTATGAGGTCTTCTTTTTTTAAAAAGAATATTTTATTTATTTATTTTTAGAGAGGGGGGGAGGAAAGGAGAAAGAGGAAATGTCAAAGTGTAGTTGCCTCTTGAGCACCCCCTACTGGGGACCTGGCCTGTAACCCAGGCCTTTGCCCTGACTGGGAATTGAAACTGCAACCCTTTGGTTCACAGGCCAGTGCTTAATCCGCTGAGCCACACCTGCCAGGGTTATGAGGCCTTCTTATAGGAGACACCGGTATCCCTTGTGGAAACTCATAGTGAGAATGAATGGCTATGATAAGAACTAGTGGTCAGTCTGTCTTTCCCATCAGACAGGTGCACTGTTGGCTGGCTCTGTTCACCTGGACGTCCAGGTGGGTCTGGCTCCATGAGTCAGCGATGTCCCACTTTCTAGACTAGCAGTTTCAAAAATATTAGTAGAAAGTCAGCGGGAACAGGTGTTGCCAGATTTAGGCAAATAAAAGCAGAGAACATCCATTTAAATTTGAGTTTCAGATGAACACAATGTTTTCATTTTTAGTATCAGTAGGTATGTCAATGTAATTCTAAAAAGTTCATCATTGTTTCTGTAAAACTCGGATTTATCTGGACGTCCCGTGGTTTCTGTGGCAACGGTAGCTGGAGCGCCATGTTGGATTCATAGATGCCCTTTGAAGAGTGCAGCCACTGGAATCTGTTCTAGCACCGAAAGCTCTGCTTTCGGGGTTGGCCACACCCCTGCCTGCCTCCCTGCCTGGGGACCACTGCTACCCTACAGAGAAATCCTGGTTCTTCAGAGCTCAGCTCCTCTTGGCATTCACTCTTCGGAATTAAAAAGAGTTCTTTGGAATTAAAAAGACTCTCAAGATCTTAGCCTAAAGAGACCATTGTCCACCTCAGTTTAAAGCTCTTGAGGACCACTCTGCTCTGGGAATCCCACAGCAGCCCCGATCTTAGGGGTGTCTCTGGGCTTCAGGGCATCAGAGAGAGGGATGCTCTAGTCACTTCCCTTACTTCCCACTCTGGACCAAACATGAGGAATCTTTGGCTCCAGCTCCTCCGTTGGAAACCTACCATGCCCTTCTCTTTCATATTTATTTTTTCTGGCCTCTCTTCCCACTGGTCTCATCCCTGTGCTGCGGTCAGAGTCCGTCCACAGGCAATTTCATGAGCTGTTCGGCTTCTCTCAAAGACAGTGGTTCTCAGCTCTCTTTGTAAATTACAATTACCTGGAGATGTTTGAGAGAATAGCAATGTGGGCCCCTGGCCCCCCAAGTACTATTTAACTGGTACAGAGTGGGCCCCAGGCACTGCAGCTGTAAAAGCTCCCCGGATGATGCTAACTCTAACCGGCAGTGGAGTTTGGAAACCCAGCCTCAGGGCATCCTTCCAGAGGAGGACTCCCAGATGCAGGTGCTGGGGAGCCTGCTGACCCCACACAGATATAGTTGCCACATTCACAGGAGGGCCAATCACCCTCCCCCAATGCCATTATAAGCGATTTCCACCACATTGGCAAACCTCCTTGAGTCCATCCCAATAGAACAAAGGCAGAAAATTATAGAAGTACAATCCTTTAGCATTTCTCAGTAAATTCCATGGCAATTTAGGTACAATTGTTCAGATTTTTGGTATGAACTAAATGATCCGTGTCTACACCCCCGATTTAAGACTGGACTTGCATATTCAATCAAGAACATGAAATAAGATACCTACTCTTTTAGAAATCATTGCATTCTAAAATGTGCCCAATTACATATTAATTAAAACACGATCTCCATAGGTGAGTTCACAGCCCCCTGTCATGTTATATTATTTTCTACTTCACTCTCCCTCTCTCTCTGCCACTTTTAAACATCACTCTGCAAAACGGTTTGCCAAAATTAATTCATGATTATCCAGGCTCGTTGCTGTTTTTGTCAAATCCACAGAATATTTCTTATACAAAGTTCCTTTATAGTTTTCAATAGCCCCAAATACTTACAGAAAGAATATTTTACACGCCCATAAAGAGAGGCAAAGGAAGTTCTTGGAGATAACCCACTCTCAGCCCAGCTGTTCTCTGGTCTTCTTGCTAGCCGTGACCAGGGTTACTCTCTTCATCTTCCACTGTCACTCTGTCAGAAAGGCCCCGATTCCAGGCCCTGAGTGGGTCCCACTCCTTTCTGTCTTCGAGGCCGAAGGCTTTCTAGGCAGCCGACAGCTTCATAAGCCTGTTTTGTCTTTACCAAATATTGGAGAAATGTTTTCTGAGAGAGAGAAGGGATCACTGGGAACTGAAGAGGAAATGAGAAGGAGTCAGAGTTAACAGGACTTGGTGTCCAGATCTTGGTGTCCAGATGGATAACGGGAGTGAGGCAAGGGGTATGAGGTGACTTCTGAGCATCTGGCTCAGAGATGGATCAAGGCCTGGGCTTCTTCCCATGAATCAAATCCTCATGTTTTGACAGCCATGGTCTTCCCAGGGCCTTGACCCCTGAGGGGCCGATGTAAACTTCAAATCCTGGTCTTTTATTTGCAGAATCTAGACCTTAGAGCTCTGGGGTTGTTGTTGTTTTTTAATCCATTGAAACAAACTCAGCTTCTACCTACTCTCTAGATAGACAGAAATAAAAAAATATCAACAGCATCCAATGTGAGTGAGGATATGGAGCAACTTGTGGGTGTGTAAAGTAGTACAATCACTTTGCACACTAGAAACTTCTTAGAAAGTTAAACGTACATCTACTCTATAACCTAGTGATCCCGCTTCTACCTATTAATCCAAGACAAATAAAATGTCCGCCAAATTTTATACAAGAATATTCATAGCAGTGCTATTCATAATAGCTCCAACCTGGAAATAATGAAAGTCTGTGAACAGAAAAACAGATGAACTGTTGGTGTATCTATACAACAGAACATGCTCCTCAACAATAAATATGAAGAAATGACTGATACAGGCGACATGCACCTTGGATTAATCTCCGAATCCTCTTTCACAGAAGGAGAGCCTTCTCCACAATAGCAACCTTACACAAAAGAGACACATTAGGGTTCCATTTATATGACATTCTACAAGAGGAGAAAAAATCTGTGGTGATGGAAAGCAGATCAGTGGTTGCTTGGGAGAGGGGAGCAGAGCGACAGATTGGAAAGGGCACAAGACAAGGTTTTGCTGGGATGGAAATGCTCTATGTATTGACAGGGGTGTGCATTATGTGGGTGCATGATTTGTCAGAAGTGATTGGATTGTAGATTTAAGATCTGTGCATTTCACTATTCATCAATTACAGCTCCATAAAAAAAATTCTTAAAAATTAAGTCAAAACTCATCTGCCATCTTGACCCCTTGTGTCATCCCGGTGGACCCCAACTGGGTGGACCTGTCCCAGTGCCAGGTGTATGGTGTGCTACTGCTCTACCCTACCTCCAAAAGCAACCACGGATGTGCACAGCCTCAATGCATGTAGAATACACATTTCCTGCTTTTGTCATCTGCTCATCCTTTTTCAAAACGTAATACCAAAAGGAAGGTAGGAAGGAAGGAAGGAAGGAAGGAAGGAAGGAAGGAAGGAAGGAAGGAAGGAAGGAAGGGAGGGAGGGAGGAAGGAAGGAAGGAAGTCCACTCTTCACGAAAAGCTAGAAGAGCTGAATTAACAGTAAAAGTCACTGAAAAATTCACTTTCTGGACCCTGGCTTTTGTGGCTCAGTGGATTGAGCACTGGCCTGCAAACCAAAGGGTCGCTGGTTTGATACCCAGTCAGGGCACAGGCCTGGGTTGCGGGCCAGGTCCCCAGTAGGGGGTGCATGAGAGGCAAGCACACATTGATGCTTCTCTCCCTCTCTTCCACTCTGTCTAAAAATAAATAAATAAAATCTTTACAAAAAAAAAAGAATTCTAGGATATGATACCCATTCAATAACCTCAAAATGTGGAAGTATCTGGGCTCAGAGGGGACAGGTCACTTTGACGCCTCTGGCAAGTCCTGCCCAGGCTACTGAATCACACAGACATTACTCAGCAAAAGTCCTGGATAGTTTGAATAACTTTCCAAGGGCCCACAGCTGTGGATTATGCCTTTGTGATGAATTAGAGGTCTACTTAATTATATGTTTTTCAGAAGTGCACCAAAGAGAAATGGCTTGAGATTATTTTTAGCTTATTTTATGGGAATGAAAATTAGACTTCTTTCTGACAGCTTTCCAAATTACTACTTGAGTGAGTCAGATTTGGTATATGATGTCTTCTTTCTTGACTCTCCCCTGCAATCATAGATATTAATGACAGTGACTGATTAGAAAATGAGGACCTTGTTCTATGAACTATGACACACATTTTACTGCTAAACAGTCTGAGCCCATTGGCTCTCCGTGAACGATCCGACCCTGTCCTGGGACGTGCAGACGAGCCGCACAGTCTCCGTCCTGGAACGACCCAACACACAGCTGAACCACTGCTGGCTTGTGACATCAGTTCCCTGGAGTTGTGACTTAATCACCAGGCCGTGGATACGTGGCTTCCATCACATCAGATTCATTAGAGATTTTGTAGATATGAATTTTTTCTCCCACTTCAAACCATCCTTTTATCTCCTGCATGATCTAATTTCAGTCTCTGCAGATAAAGTGGTGAATGAACATTAACCAGATGACTCTGGACGCGGTCGCCTGGTGTTCCAATTTACCTTCCACGTGGGCATCACTTTTAAAAACAGCCACCTAGCTACCCAGCAGGACACACGTCCAAGAGCTGGTGCGCACACACATTATTTACAAAGAATGTAATCAGGAAACCTAATCCAACTCATTAACGGTGTGACATCCTCCTCTTTATTCAGACAGTTTACTGGCCATGGACTTTCGTATGGGATCTGTCATTTACGCTTCCTGATAATAAAACTTAATTGAAATTTCATTCCTGTACAAGCAGGATGCCAGTTTAACAGATGGTCTGTAATTGTTATGTCCACATATTTTTATACTGGATGGTATCACACACGATTTCACACAACCGCTATTCCTTTACATGCCTTCTTTCAAGGCATGTCTTTCACATTATAAACCTTATTGTTTAATGTGACTATAAAATCCATCGTTAAAATTAATCAATGAAAATGATAGAAATGATTCAAACAGTCCTACTTAAACTAAAGAATAATTAATGATTAAAACCTGAGCTGTGCTCTTGAGGAGAGGGGGGATATTTGTACAGAAACATCTAGGTTCGTGAGTATAGGCAGAGACTGACCTACGGAAAGGGTGGAGTGTGTACCACGTGTATCGTATTTGAACAAGAGAGCCATCTCAAAATCGTGATGCTTCTCTGCTGATTCCAAATATCTCCTTTTATGTTTTTCATTCATCTTTATTTTGAGTCCACTGATTTCGCAGTGTGCACTCAGAATGCCAAGGATGCTCACCCTTCAGATTGGGGTGGGAAGGGCATGAAGGAAGGAATCCATCAGAGGCACTGAATACAGACAGGAATTCCAAATCTTTTCATAGAACCAAGGGGCATGCTATCCCAAGTGCTATATTTGGTGATATTTGAATACTTCCCATTAAGCTAATTTTAATAGTAATGTCATGTTTCAGAGAGCCTCAAAGGAACTTCGCAATATAGCTTGAATGTAGAGTAAATTTATTTCAGCTTGAAAAGCTGACTTGTGTCTCCTTGGGAATGGTGGTATCTTCAAGCTCCCTCTCCCTCCTCCTCTGATAATTTCAGTTACCCTCTGCTCACAGTTTTTCTCTTTCCCACCCCAAATCTGTTCTCAGAAAAGGTTGAAATAAACTCATCCAACCCAATAGAGAAATAATGTATAAGACTCAAAACAAGGATGTCCCCAGGGGTATTTACATTTTGGCCAAAGCCCACCCCTTTCTGAAACAAGGCTCTCTAACTGAAATATCGGGGATGGATGAGTAAGAGACATCCTGAGTCCCTGAAATCGTACCATCCCCTTGGTGGCTTTCTTTACGTAGTCCTACAGCTCCCCAGGCACTGCACATTTGAGAAACAAAACACTTAAATAAGGAAACATGCCATCAGCTTTCTCTAGAGGGAATGAGGAAGAACAAAATAAGTGATGCCTGGGCTGGTGTGGCTCAGTTGGTTGGAGCATCATCCCATAACCGAAGGGTTGTGGGTTTGATCCCCAATCCGAGCACATACAATCCTGGGTCCAGGCTTGAACAGGAGGCAACCAATCAATATTTCTCTCTCACATGTTGTTTCTCTCTCTCCCTTTCTCTCTTCGTTCCCCTCTCCCTAAAAGCAATGAAAAATGTTGTCAGGTGAGGGTAAAAAAAAATTTTTAAAGAACAAAATAAATGACAAAGATGAGAAAAATGAAAAGACTCTGCACAGAAGGTGTGGCAAGTCACCCAGAATTCATGGAGAAATGAGATACCAAGCGGTGAAGAAAAAGGAGAGGAAGACAGGAAAATCACGTGCACGTGTTGTCTGCCTCTCCCAAGAACCGGCTGTATGCCAGAGGGTGCTGTGGTAATATTCGTGCAGTCGCTGTCTCCGCATTAGCCCAGAATGCTTGTGAGTGATGAAGTCTGACCACTCTGTTTCCATTTGCTCTTGGAGTTGAGTTGCCTCTAACGTCCTAGGAGGAAGGGAGGGAGAGCATGCTCTCTTCGCCACCAGTACGGCCCCAGCACTTAGCGTGATGTCTGGCACAAAGTATTCAATAAATATTTTTCAATGACTAAATGAAGAAATGAGTGAGTGGTTTAACAGTTATCATGGAATCATAACAATAAAACTACCTTGAAAGGAATCGTTTCTCACTGTTATTTTTAAAATATATTTCAGAACGTGCTTCAGGCTTTTAAAGAGCTTCAGCATCATTATTAAAGTGATCGTGACTGTAAATGTATTGTGCAGAGCTTCAGGACATTGGGCTAAATCTCTACCAACCAAGATAGGCTGAGGCATTCAACAGTTACAGAAAAGTTGACACCCTAACTGAAAAGTCTAGAATTCCCACACATCATTGACAATCTGCCAGGTGTCTGGTGGACTTGAGCCCCAGGTTCAGCCCATTGTTGGCCCCAGGGGCTTTCCCTTTCTGAGCTGAATTATAAACCACGGGATGCAGGGCAGAGGGGCCCGTCCAAGTACAAGAGCAAACAACCAGGTCAGCATTTTTATTTTTTTTCTGCGGACTTGCCACGTGCCAGACCCAGTACTAGGACCTGTTAATAAGCAGAGAAGAGAGAGTCCCAGCTGTTAAGGATCTCAATGATGAGAAGCTCCTGCAACCTTTTCAGCTTAGAAGAGAGACACCACATCCTCTATTTTTCAACTGTGTATCTGTAAAGTTAGCAATGGATGGGTCAGAATGCTAAGCTGACCCCCAGCGAGGACCCACAGAACTAAGTGATGGAAGGGGGAGTGACCTAGTAAGAGTGCCTGAAAATCTGCTCCTCTATCAAAGCAGTGACCCTGGACAACTGTCACATAATCATTTTGAGAGCACCGGAAATTAATCAACAGCTTGCAATGACACGAAGAGCATTTATTCCAGAAGAAGACCGAACAAACGGGCAGCTACAACGCAGTGGCGGGGCTGCGAAGTGCAGCGTCAGGAACTCGATCAGCGCTCTTACAGTGACCGTGTGTGGGGTCACGTGGCTATGGGGGGGGGGTCGCCCCATAAGGTGTACAAATGTCTAACCACTAGGCGGTCCACCTGAAACTAACACAGCACCGAATGCCAACTGTAATCGAAAAATAAAATGTTAAAACAAAACAAAAAAATAAAAACAAGAAAAATGACTGATTTTTTTGGTCAAAAGAGTAAGATTTACAGTGGTTTAAATTGGTTTAAGTTGCCCCTTTTCTCAGAACCCTCCCCCTAGTTCTCCACAGCCTGGAAAGCAAACGGCTGCCCAACCAAGATTTCTCGGATCTGAAAACCAGCAGCCCAGCAGCCAGGGCAGGGGGCACTGGGTTTCCATTTGTGGCCTTCTGTTTCACAGGGGACACGGGGAAGAGGCATCTGGGAGGTGTCTCACACTGTCCCTGGAATGGTGGCTGCTCCCTCTTCCACGCCTAAACCACAGAGTGAAGCTTCCTCTGGTCCCTGGCTTGCCCCAAGTCTTTCTCATCAGGAGATGGTGACCAGAGAGACAGGGTGAGGACATGGGTGGGCGGGGCTCCTCCTGCACCTCTGACTCCCAGAGATTCTTTCCTCTCCTGCTAAGCCTATGCTTGACCTTTAGCAGGTTGTTAAAAATTGTAGCTGGAATCTTTTAAATGACTTCTGAGGCAGCTCTCCTTCCTTCCTCACAGGTAGGCCTGGGCTCGTGACCTTGCCTTTCAGACCTGCGCCTCCACTCTCTGATAGATTCAGGAAAGATGACTTCACAGGTTATCTGAAGTTCATACAGCCCGACGTTCATGTACCTTTTTGCAAGCCTCTTCTCAAATCCTTTGCCATGAGGAATAGCATAAAATCAGCACACAAAACAACACCGCTATCAGAAATGCAAACAACAAACAATGCTTTGATGTGCTAAACATGACAGGAAACAGAGGCCAGGTCCTAAAACGATTATTTTTTATTTTTTTTAAAAGATTTTATTTATTTATTTATTAGACAGCGGGGAAGGGAGGGAGAAGGAGAGGGAGAGAAACATCAATGTGTGGTTGGCTCTTGCACGCCCCCCATTAGGAACCTGGCCCGCAACCCAGGCGTGTACCCTGACTGGGAATCGAACCAGTGACCCTTTGGTTCACAGCCCCTGCTCAATCCACTGAGCTACACCAGCCAGGGCCTGAAACTATTATTAAATATGAACTATAATATAGTAAAAGTAGAAACTATCAAAGACAGCTAATGAAAATAAACTTGAATTTAAGATTATGTTTAGCTTTGAATTTGAAAATATCTTAAGCTACATAATCATAGAGCATACTTTTCTATCAATGTGCATAACATGACAGTCACCAGCAGGAGCTGCAACCTGAGGCTGGACTGCCTGGCCAACACTCTGGCCAGGACTACAGACCGGTAGACATAAAATAGATCTGCCTTCTCTATGTAACCACGCAGGAAGTTCGTTTCTTTAATCTGACCTTTTCTTCCTTTCCCTTTTGATTCAAACTGGCCTCATCCAGCACCCTGACTCACCTGCCTCCTTCTGCCCTGCCGTCTACTCTATTAATCATTAAGCCCCCAGGACAAAGAGGTTCTGGTCAGCATCAGATAATCTCAGGAACAAAGCCTTGGGTCTGTTAACCACAGAAACAGTTTCAATCAAACTAGAGATAACATCTAGGCCTCAGTTGGGTTTTAGCTCCAGACCCAGAAAATCAGAATGACCCCACTGACCAGAGTCTTATGAAACCAGACAGAAGGACGCCGTGGCTGACATCAGGACCAGATGCACTGACCACCTGTCCCCTACCCTTGAGCTGGCCAGTCATTAGAGACCACGACCGTAACTCCTTTCGTCCTCTGTATAACCCACCCCCTAGGAGCCACCAGAGAGCCAGATCAGCACTCGGGTCCACGTGTGCCTCTTGGTTTGGCACCATTTCTTTAAATAACCCTTTAGTTTCTTGACTACAAACCCCAGTTCACTTCTTATTGGGATTTGCTTAGTGCAGGCACATGAACAAATATGACTCCTTTCCAGATCTCTGGCCTTTGCAGCTCAGGGTTAACTCAAAATTAATTTCCTTTAAATTGCTTAAGATTACTTTTCAACTATATTCTGAGTGTGAAAATTGGACAAAGGGCTAATACATATTGAATGTCTACAGCGTGTTAGACCGCTGTTTCTCAGATGTTGGTACATGTCAGAATCACATGGGTTCTTGGTAAAAACACAACGAATCCTTGCCTGCCTCAATGCATGTGGGCTTCTGGATTCTTTATTGATTTCTAGGTGAGTAGGATCCACATCAAAGCTGGAAAACCACTGTGCTAGGCATTTATATACATTATCTCATTAAATCCTCTATTGCCCTAAAGGACATAGTGTTATGTTTACAGGTAAACGAAACTGAGGCTCAGAGTGACTAAGTCACAAAGCAAATGAGTGGCAGACCCATTATTAAAACCCAAGCCCGTCCACCGCTCAACATATATAGTCTTCCAGCTCTACCCCACAAAGATCCAACCCTGTGGCTAACCACGTCTTAAAGAAGCTGGTGAAGAACAATCTGCTCTCCCTGGGCCTGGAAAGCAAACTAACTCTGTTTCCCAAGACTTAGGATGATTATTTTGCTTTGCCTTTTAAAAAATACAAGCACAGCGGATTATAAGGGTCTTCTTTCCTAGAGGATCCATTCATTGAAACCCCCCTGGATTGCCAGGCACACATCTGCAGGAAAGCTGAAGAATTTTCAGAAACACATAATTAAGACCCAGAGGGGAAGCCAAGATTGAAAAAGAGCTTCCAAGGGACAAGGGACAGAGTGACTGCCAACAAGGCTTCACAAGGGAATTCCTGAGACCAATGAGGTATGAACATAGGTGGTTTTCTTAAAAAACTACCAGGAAGGAAGAGGGATAAAGGGTCCCTATGGGCATAAACAACGTCAATTAAGAACAAGGAAGGACAAGAAGATCCTATTGTCTGCCAGAGGGATAAAGGAACTAAATGCCCTTTTATTGTACTGTCAGGAGAAAAATGAGTCCCGGGGAGGATCGTTCTAAACCCATTAAGAAAAGAAGGGAGAATTACATCAACAAGCCCATTAGGAAACAGAGACAGCAAAATGCCTGCCAGTGAGAAGAGCAACAGAAAACTAGAGCCATTTATAAACGTCTTTATCCAAGAGAGCTGGGCCACAAGGAGTTGTAAAGATTGCAAGACGAGATTGTCGCTGAGAAAACAGTCTGGAATATGACAAGCTTGGTGTGATTAATGGTTAGCCCTCAAATTCGGTTCAGCCCTGTCCTAGATTAGAAGGCTCCCAATACATTCACTGCCAAAAATAAAAGTAAGTTTTTCTTTTGAGATTTCTGTTGTATGCAGCCATTATTCTGAGTTACCCAAACAGTCCATGGGGGATTTAACAAATTCCCACACCTAGTGCCCCTAGTAAATTTCCTAAAAATGTTGTGAGTTCTGTGTTTGGCAGGATCTACGGGTACAAGGAAGGCCCTGGCAGGCTTGAGTGGATGATTTTCGGTTTCTCTGAGGTCACAGGCCTTTACTCCACGGGGCCGACTGCGGCTCTGTGGTCTGACCAGAGAAGCTGCCCTTCACCAGGGTCTGCCAGCCTGTTTCCTGCTTACCGTGTCTCATTGGACCAGTGTTTATTTCTCTCCAGATCAGGCTGTGGCCCGTTAGCATGACACAGTCATGACATCCATTGACCGTATCCCAGCTGCTTCCTATCTGTCAACAATCGGATCTAAAAAACAAAACAAGCATGCAGAACAGAAACAGAACACAGACACAGAGAACATTTTGATGGTTACCAGATGGGAGGGGGCTCAGGAGGACAGATGGAAAAGGAGAAGGGATTAAGAAGTACAAATTGGTAGTCACAGAACAATTATGGGGATGTGAAGCACAGCAGCCAAAGAACATCTATGCATGACCCATGGACACGGACAACAGTGTGGGGGTTGCCTGAGCGGAGAGACTGGGTGGCAGGAGGCAAAGGGGAAAAGATTGGGACAACTGTAATAGCATAAACAATAACATAGACTTTAAAAAATGAAACAATATATAAATAATTTGAAACTACATCATCTTGTTTTGTGACGTATATATATATATATATATATGAGTGTGTGTGTAATGAGTCAAAACATCACATATATCTTTAAAAAAATTTTTATTTACTGACTGGAGGGAGAGAGGTGCGTTGTTCTACTTATTGATGCATTCATTGGGGATTCTTGTATGTGCCCTGACTGGGGATCGAACCCGAAACCTTGGGGTATTGGACAATGACCTAACCAACTGAGCTACCCGGCCAGGGCCGACAGATAATTCTTACCTGCACAGAATGTCTGAAAGCCACCATGCTATGTCACGCTCTAAGAGGCTTCTTGATGGTCGCCCTAACTCAAGCTTCTCTGTCCTCTAATAGGTCCCACACCCTGCTATAGAACTAATCTTCTTTATAACTGGACTTTGATGAAGTAACTCTTATCTATGCATTCTTTCCTTCCTTCAACAAATGCTCAGCAAATAGTCATCCTCTTCCAGGTACCGTGCTGCTGGAAACAAGTAACAGTTTGTCCCTGTCCCCACCCACCCACCCGTTCCTCCCACAAGGAGAGAGCTTGTGACGGGTGCATTCCGTGGTGCAGGGCTCATTCGCCATTCAGCAGTGAGCACTAGCTTCGCTATAATCCATTATATCAAGATTGAACCCTTCTAATCCATCCATCAAGCTCCTTTGATCTAGACCCGCTGTCTCCATCCGAACTTCTTTTCCATTGCCAGTGTTCGGCTCCAGCGGGCCTGCTGTGCAAACCTAGAAATGCCTGCCTGTGCTCCATGTCATTTGTACTCTCAGGCCGTTCCACCTGTTCCGGACACTGTCTTTGCTTCTCTCCACCTGCATTGCAGCCCACCGCCCTCCCTTCAGACTGCACAGCCCTGCGTGGCCGCATCTGGTCACCTTCCCATTTCCCTGCCCCCTTCCCCTTCCTGCTCCAGCTCTCAGTGCACCATTCCTCTCAGCAAAGGACTTTCTAGCCAATTGTCCTTTACTTAGACTGTCCCCAGAGACTGTGTCTCTATCACTTTACTTGAAAGCCTATTTCACAGTCTAGTAGTTCTCACTGTCTAGAGAATTTTTCTTATCTTCCTCTAAAAATGTTCTTTTCTTAATTTTCACCTATTATTCCTACTTATACTACTGATACCACCATAAATAATACTTCAACTTTTGGCCAACAGACATATGTATATCTTTTCCTCATTTAACTTACGACTATGTATTTAAATTAGCCTTCAGTCATCACTTAATCTCACCGTTCATTATTGCATTCTAGCAGTTAATCGTCATACATATTGCTGAAAATAGGGAAACGTGAGCTAAAAGCAGCTGCAGACTAGCATGAGAACTGGGCCTTTCTCTTGCCGGGATGACCCAGGAGTGAAAATGGACTGTCCAATCTGATGACCTGACCTCATTTGATTTCCTTCTGGCTTCATGATAGGAAAAAACAAAAAACATTCAAGCAAAAGATTTTTTTTTAAATTGTTATGTCATCATCTGCCTGCTTCATTTGTTCATGTGACATTTATTGAGTTTCCACCTGGTCCTAGTCCCTTTATTAAGTGCTGGGGCTCAAAGGCAAGTAAGACCCCTCACGCTGCTCACTGTCTAGCTGGGGAAACAGATTTGTCCTGCTGGCGGATCGCCACAGCCCAGCATCAAACGACTTCAGACCAGGCAGGAAGAGAGTTTGCTATGGTGGGGACAGTAAGCTCTGGTTCTGGGAGTCCTGCAGGACAATGTGCTCAGAAAAGCTGACACCCGCAGTGGATCGTGAAGGGATGTGTAGACACGTCTCACACGGAAAGAGGAGGAGAAACATTCCAGGCAAAGGAGCACAGCATCTGCGAATGTGCAGACTCCAGAGAAGCTCTGTGCCCAGGGGCCGGTGAGAACAACAGCCAGGCTGGGACTGAGAATACTGGGAAATGACCTTGACTGTCAGTGAAGGGGTTTAGCACTCATCCTGAAGCCAACTGTCAATCAGTGGGGGTTTTTAATGGCTGATCGGGGTGGGGCTGCTCCAGGGCTATTTTAGGGAGGCCCACGAGAAAGCAGCGCAGAGAGCAGACCGGAGGGAGCATTTCACAATTACGATCAGTTGGGAGATTGTCGCCATACTGCAGGCCAGAAAATAGTTTTTCAGGGAAAAGAACAATCTGCCCTTCAGGGAAGAAAAGGTTATTATATACAGAAAAGGGAAAGTAGCAGCTTCTTTTAAAAATAGATTTGGTGCATGGAAAGAGCAGCTTGAAAATGGATGCTTTGAAATATTTCCATCGTTGTATAATTTTATTGCAGAAAATGAGAGTCGCTTGGAACAACTCTATCTGGATGTAAAGTGTTCTGGCATATTAAAGGACCTCCCATTTTAAGAGCTGCAGTAGGTTTTGTGTGTGCATAGTTGTATGCATATTGTGTGTACACACATTGGTAAGAAGTGTACATGCACAAAACATATGTAAGTAGCTCTCTCCACGTTACATGTACACACTTTCAGAAAACTAAAGTGATACCTCTCCATGGGTGAACAGAGAGCGCTAGATACAAGCAATCCTGGATGAATGAACTTCCACAGAAAAACAAGCCCTTTATAGCTCAACAAAGAGCTGGGACACCATCCCTACCTGAGGGTGGCAGACATAGAAACAGGCCTACCAGGGGTAGAAAGCTGTGGACAGGGAGAAGTCATGTGAGCCTTAGATGATCGTGTAGGCTAGAGGGACACTGTAGGACCTGGAAGAGCCCCAAAGGTAGAAACAAGTCACTCAGTCTAAAGTTACCCCACTCCACTCAAAATTATACGAAGAACATATCAATGGAATGTGGAAAACAGTATGGTATTCCTCAAATAAATTAAAAATAGAATTACCATAGAGTCCAGCAATCCCACTTCTGGATATCTACCCAAAAGAACTAAAAGAAGAATCTGAAAGGAATATTTGGACACTCCTGATCTTAGCAGCATCATTCCCAACAGCTACAATGAGGAAGCACCGAACTGTCCATCAGTGGATGAAGGGGTGACGGAGATGTGGCAGGCACCAATGACGGGACGTCATCAGCTTTACAATGAAGAAAACTGCGTGTTGCACTACAACAGGTACGAATCTCGAGGACACTACGCTGAGTGAAATAAGCCAGTCACAAAAGGACAAATATTGCATGGTGTCACTTACATGCGGTATTTAGAATAGTCAAAATTACAGACAGAAAGTAGAAGGGTGGTTTCCAGGGGCTCAGGGAGGGGTAGTGGGGAGTTAGTGTTCAATGGGACCAGAGTTCAGTTTTGCACATTTTTCTCCTTTTCATCCATCAAATTAAAAATGCAAATTTATGATACCTGTAAAGCTTGAATGGGAATATCTAAATATGGAAAAATCAGCTTTTGTTATTATTTGGGCTTAGGTCAAGATTTAGCAGATACCTAGATGTATAAAAATAAACCCATTGTTGACAGGTTACAAAGCTAAAAAATAATTCTAAATTCTGTTTTTCCCAAGTTGAGATGAGGTTTACTAAATTTGTATGCAGAGTGGTAGGACTTCCTACTAGAATGAACTTTGTTGATTCTGCTGGTCCTTAAATAAAAATTAACATTTAAACAGAAATCCCCTTCGTACACCAAGGGTTTCGATCATATTTGAGGATGATATGCAGGCATGCCTCGGGCACATGCTGATACTATGACCCTCCTTGTGCTTCCAGGAGAACGCTAGCAC
The DNA here is from genome assembly GCA_007922815.1 of Macrotus californicus. NCBI lineage: Eukaryota > Metazoa > Chordata > Mammalia > Chiroptera > Phyllostomidae > Macrotus > Macrotus californicus. The sequence continues at coordinate 68,766 of VMDR010001429.1, read as the reverse complement.
CCCAGTCCTGCTCTAAGAGCGTTTGCCTTTTCACCTGACTTGATGAACACAACTTTTTCCATCTGTCCTAAGCACCGCAACTTTCAACTCTGAGTTCCTGATCAGTGTAATGCTACAAATCACATAGCACATCAGCTTACAGTCGCTGTGCTGTCTTCTAACTCATCTGTAGAGGATCCTCACACACCGAGAGACAGCTAGTTGCTGAAGAGAATACAAAAATGGCTAATAAACCTGTGATAAAATGTTCAATATCACAAGTGGTCATGAAAATGCAAAGAAAAAAATTAGGTATTTTCACCCATGTTGGAGATCTTCTTTAAGTATATAAGTATTAGCCCTGGCTGGTGTGGCTCAGTGGATTGAGTGCTGGCCTGCAAACCAAAGGGTCACCATTTCGATTCCCAGTCATGGCACATGCCTGGGTTGCAGGCCAGGTCCCCAGTAGGGAGCACACGAGAGGCAACCACACATTGATGTCTTTCTCCCTCTCTTTCTCCTTCCCCTCTCTTTAAAAATAAAAAAAAAAATATTTTTAACAAAATGTAGCCTAGCCATTTTGCTGTATGTCTCTGCAAATGTCTTTCCGTAAGAAGAATGTCATATTTAAAATAAAACATTTGGATTATCCGTATCTAGATGGTGCTTTTATGCTGCATCTTTCCTAAGCATGGCATAACTTCCTGAAAAAAAAGTACACTAAGCTGTATCTCAGCACTAGAAAGTGTTCAGGGAAAAATTTAAAAGACCATTTTCTATACCTAGGGCCAGGGAAAATTCAATTAAAGGAGAAACATTTTCACACTGAGCCGTGTATTGCTATCAGAACCTGGGAGATGATAAGCAAAGTGTATTTGAATGGAAGTTATTACTCCTCTCAGTAATTCTTTTAAAACGTGTATAGGTAGAAATCCAAAGCTAATGGATGGATTTTAGTGAGCCTAAGCAAAAACCGATACGGAAAACCGACACTTCGATTGACCCAAAATGGAAACTGGAGGGGCAGAAAGTGGATACAGCTGAGCGCAGACATTAAATTGATGCTTTTGTTAACCCAGAGCAATAACCTATGATGCCGTGCCCTTCACATTGAGAAAAGCTCTGAATACTTTCCAAAACATAAATTTGTTTCCAGAGGGCTAAGTGGAAGTTTTGGTCTCCTCGTTATCTATTGATCTGAAGAAAGCATGTGTGGTAGGTTGCCTAAAATAAAAATATGAAAATAAAAAAACAGAACTCCAAATACCGTCTCCCTGTGACCATGTGCCTTTGCAGTGAGTTTGCAGCTCTTTGTTTAAGTGGCAAAGTCTCTTTTCCTACTCCTTGAGCCTCACCAGACCTTGTGACTTGCTTGGACCAATAGAAAGACGTAGATGCAAGGTAGAGCCCGTTCCAAACGCAGCATTGAGAGGCTTGGTGTTGGGCGGTCATGTGGAAGGAAACCCAGACACCCAACTGACTGACTGTCCCTCCCAGAAGAAGAGCTGTCCCCTGCCTGCAGCCAACGGAGCCAACATGGCCAAGTCAGAGCCACCCACACTCCGCCCGGACAGCGGGAGTCTCGGGGGTGAATGGTTGAGGTAATTTTAAACAATAAAAAAACCGATAGCTCACCCAGCTCAGAAACTTCTGCCCCAGGAGTTCTCAAGGAAATTCAAACTAAACCAGCAAAGCATGACCCCCGATCACCTCTGAAAAGGGTAAAAGTAAAGGAGAATGGCACACAGGGTTTGTGCTTCTATAGAAAAGCTGAATCCTACAGCTTTTTAGGAAGGCAATTTGCCAGTATGTATCAGACTTTGAAATATGCCAGCTATTACACTTCTTGGGTTTTATTCTGAAAAGATGATGTAAACAAGGGATATTCATCAACCTCATTTTTAATACTAAAGCAAGGGGGTCGACTGGAATTTCCACTAATGAGGAAGGGTTTTAAAAAGACACTATGCTGTGTTCATACAATGAACACTAAGCAGTCATACAGAATGGTGTTAATCCATGTGACATAGAAGGACTGTCCCATTATTATTATTATATTATTATTGTTAAACATACAGAGAGTATGAAAAGGATAATTCCACTTTTCATTTAATAAAAAGTCTCTACAAATAGAAATTTTCTAGAAAAATGTGACAAAATATCTGTGATTATCTCAGGATGGGATTACCAGAGGTGTTTGTTTTCCATTTATACGTCTAAATCATTTAATGTTCAACAAAAGTATTTGTCACATTTAAATTCTAAAAAAAATTGTCTAGTTGTTAAACAGTTTTAGACTCTTATAAAGTAAAGTATCAGGTGAACTTGGCCTGTCTGCAAACACAATTGTTGACAAAAACAAAGGAATGTATTTCTAATTTTCTGAAGAAGGGGAATCTGCAGAGAAAAGAAATACATTCTAACTTTGAGTGGGTATAAAATTCAGATTCACTTCTTTTTTCCAGAAATATCAGAGGGAAAGTTTTACAGATGTCAGGAATGGCCTGAAAATAGTAATATATTAATAAATCATATTTGGTATTTCAAACAGAGATGATTCTAGAAGAACTAAGGGACATGTATCACAGCAAAGATTTAGTTTTTTATTTTAAACACATCAGGAGAATGTTTCCGTTCTTTGTAAGAAACCTAGAAACAAAGAGAGGAGGAGTAAAAACTTAATCATAAGCAATAACGGGGTGCCTACCACATACAAGAATTATTGTGGTTGAAATGGATAGACCTATCAATGCAAAACTGTATTTAATTTTTTTCCAAGTGAATGTACTTGGCTGAGTCCAAGAATTTACTCTATTCAGATACATGACCCAGAAGAAGTCACACATGACCAGGCCCCTTCTGTTTCTGTGTCAGAGGGTTTTTCCGTCCCCAGAAAGCTCTCTGTCTGCTGGTGGCTTCCAACATCTGACATCATCCAGACCTGGTGGGAAAAAGAATGTTTTTCCCAGAACAGTTTTAATACATTTCCTTATGCAGAATCATGTACCCCTCTAATTATGTCACCGAGGAGAGAAAATACCTTGTTGCTTTAGACTGGTTGGTTGGGGTGGGGGTGGGCCATTAAACTCATCAAAGCACATGACTCAAGAGCAGGGTCCCAGGCCCTCCCCAGAGGAAGATGATGGTAAACATGTTACTCAAAGAAAATGAATGGATTCTGAGTAGCAAGATTAATAGGCGTTTTGCCGCAGCCTCTAGGCAATAGAAAGAAGTTTGAAACATATCTCTAGCCACAAAATTTATCACCCAGCAGTGAGGAATAAGCCACAGATACATGAAAAAATAATGAAATTAAAGGTTAAGAATACTAAGTGGTTAGTTGTACAAAGAGCAAATAAATACATCTCAGAGGAAAAAACACTGCGTGTGTTAACCAAACACCGGCCCTTTGTTTCAGGGTTCTGGTGACAGCATGATGGTTTGAAATATTCCTGCCTTATCTAAGTTTTTTGCAGGAGTGAATTTTTGAGTTTTTAACCACATTATTAAATGATTAGTCTTAGGCCTTAGACCAAAGAGCTGAGGCTTTGAAATAATTTCCCGTGACTACAATAAAGGTAATAATTTGATTACCATTTGAAATGCTTTTCCATTGGGATTTCATGTCTTTCTTTTGTTTTCCTTGAGCATATATAATGGGAAACATTTTTGTAATTAGCCCCAAGCGCTGAAACTTTAATCGGCACCATGTAATTGAAATTTCCTCTGCAGCTAAGTGGTTTTTCTGGATCCTCAACAGGTTATGAACATCTAAATGTTGACGATTCCCCAGGGGGAAGACTATATATGGAGTCTCTTTCTTTCCCTCCTTCTCTCTGTTAAGGAAATTATGTCTCTGGTTTCCATTGCCACTTACTGTGAACCTCTTAAGGAAACACCACTTGCTTTTTTACCCACTTGAATATTTAAGTGCCGATGTGTCGAGCAAATATTTATCAAGTACAACTCTGTGCCAGAAAACAAGGAGCTGTATTAAAAGCTGGGTATATAATGGTGAACAAAGCACTCATAAGTCTCAGTCATCAATGAGGCTACAGCCTAGCAAAATGGCCAAAATAAATTGGTGAAGAACAAAAACAACTATTAAAAAACCCGTTAACATACACAATTACATCTTGCAATAAATTCTACTTCGATCACTACTTACACTATTCTACTTCTATCTACTTCAGAATCAACCAGGTGCGATGATAAACAAATAAGGTGGGGGAGGGAAACCTAACTTGATGGGATTGTCATAAAGCCCCTCTGAGGAAGTGATGATGTGAAACGCAGAGTACATGGTGTCCTATGTAGGGGCTCAAGTGTTCCCTGTCACGGCAGAAGCATGAGCAAAGGTCCTGAGGTGTGATCGAGCTCACCATGTTTTGAGGAGCAGCAGAGAGGAGGGTGTGCCTGGAGCAGAGGGTGCGTCGGATGAGGAATGGCATGAATTTGGAGGAGAGCTGGGTAGAGAGCCCATCTTACAAGGCCTTGAAGGCCTATGATAAGGAATTTGGATTTTACTCAAACCCTGAGGATGACGTTAATGAGTTTCCAGCGGTGAAGATATATGATCTAACATGTTTATTCGGACACACCTGCTGACACAACTAAGCACTGACCAGATCAAAGGGGGCAGGAGTACAAATGGGATGGCCAGTACAGAGGTTACGACTCAGTCACGGTGCGGAGAGCATTGGCTAATTTCACGGTGTAGGTGGGAAGGAGCATGGCAGGACCAGTTAGTGGGCTGGGTGTGCAGGGGCACAGAAGGGAAGATGCCGCTCATTTTCTGGCCTGAGCAACCAGAGAGCTGGTGGTGATTTACTAAGGCCCAGAAGTCACAGCAGGCAGCATCTTGGCTGGAAAGAGATGGTACATTCAAACAGGGCAGTGAGAAAAGCTCTCTGAAGGGATTACTTATGCAGATGTGGCAGAGTAAACGAAGACCAAGGAGGGATGGTGGAGGACCCAGGCCTAACAAGGCGCGGAGCCATTACCACCCCTAGGCCTGAGAGGTGAGGGAGCGCTGAGTTCCTGGCACTCAGAAAGAGTGTAGTTGTAGCCACAGCTACAGAAGAATGCCCCTTGACAACCGTGACCTTCTGTCTAACTTGCAGTGCAGCCCCCACCAGGCCTAGCAAAGGCTGGTAAGAATGGAGTGAGGGAGCTCAATACCCCAACATCCCTCTCCTTCGGTTCTCCAAACTCTGGCCAGTGCCTCCCCCTGACAAACCTAAACAAGAAGCCGGAGTCCAGGTTTGTGCACTGATGCACTCCCCCGAGGTGGGGAGTCGGATGGAGAAAGGCAGAGTAAAGAAAAAGGTACAAAACAAAACATTAGTATAGGAACTGTTTTTGGGGGGGGTAGGAAGGAATGAAAAATCTCATTTTGTCGGTGTTAAATTTCAGACGCTCTTCTGAGACTAGAACTCAGAAGAGAAATTTGTGCTGGAGATGAAAATCAGGATGGTATCACCATCTAGGTGGCTTTAGAAGCTGTTGGAGAGACGAGACGGGCTAGACGGGAAGTTTAGGAGGGATGAAAAGGTGGGCATGCAGGAGAGCTGCGGAGTCCGGTGCTCAGATGCAGAGTAGCAGCAAAGGAGCCTGGAAAGGGATTGGGTCTCAGAGTCCAGAAAGGGAGAAGAAACCCCCTAGGAGGTGAGGTGCAGGGGTGCAAGAGAGGAGAGTAGGCAGGAAAAGGGGTGGGCAGATAGGGTGGGAGGCCAGTCAGAAGATCAGAGACACGTGTCCCCTGCGTCAGTGATTCTGACATCCAACCCCGGCTCCCGCTTCACTTTTCAAAATTGTATACCGAGCTTTGATCAAACAGTTTGAGACATTGGACGGCAGTATAAAAAGTGCCCTAAAATTTTAGAACTTTTGGAGACAACAGTCCATTTGGCATTTTTAATCACATAACTTCAAGTCCCCAAAACAATCTGAAGAACAAATTCTACCTCAAAGAAACAACAGGCCCAAGGAGTTCCGCAGGCAGCTTTTAAGGCCTGTGAATGTCAGACCCCTCCTCCCCCCTCCAAACCAGTCGGAGAGCAGGAAAAGGGAGTTTCCTGATTTATTTTTCAGCGGTCTTATAATCTTGGTATGAAAAATAGATGAAGACAGTAGGGGAAAGGACAATTTATAAATAAAATATTAGCAAATAAAATTCAAAATGCATCAGGACGGAGAAAGGAATGCAAAGGAGATTTAACATTGGAAAATCTTCTACTTTCATTCACCACATTATCCGATCAGAGGAAATAAAGCATAAGATGAGCTCAATAGATCCAGAAAAGTGTCTGATAAAATTCAAGATATATTTATGATACGATCTCATTTATATGTGGAATCTAACTAACAAAATAAACTGACGAACAAAATAGAAATGGAGGCGTGGATACGTGGAACAGACCAACAGCCGTCAGAGGGGAGCGAGAGGGGGCTGGAAGGAAGGAGGGGAAGGGATTAGCTACAGAACGTACACGCATGAGCCATAGACACAGACAACAGGGTGGTGACGGCCAGAGGGAAAGACAAGTTGGGGCTGGGTGGAGGTGGGCAGAGTGGGGGGAATGAGGACATCTGAGACAGTGTCAATAAAAAAAAAGAGAGAGAAAGAAATAGAATTCAATAATGATAATCAAGTATTAAAGGGAACTCCCTTCTCAAGCGCCCAAAGTGAATACCGTATATATCGATGAACTGCTTGCAGCCTTCCTTCTAAAATCAGGAATAAGAGAAGGATGCTCATAATCACTTGTTCCATTGGACATTGAGGAGTCCAGCTCTAGGCCAAAATCCTACCTGTGATCTTTCAGGCTCCACTTTTGGCAATGACCATGGCGTCACATGGCAGGACTCATGGGCTAGGGCTGCCCTCCCACATCAGACTGGTGCCCAGTCAGGAAGCAGGAAGTTGCAGCCCAGGCCCCAGCCCCACCCAGCCCCCCACAGGACCGTTATGCTGGCTTGCATTCCTCCCTAAATGCCTCCATTCAGAGGCGCCCTTACTGAGGGACTCTGCCATCAAGGCCTCTGCCAAGACCACATTTGGGGGGGAGGGGGTTCCCAAGACACTTTTCTCTACCCTCAGTATTCACTACTGTCCTGGACCCTCCCCATCTCCCTTCTCCTGGCCATCTAGGTCCATAAATAGCCAGAACCTTTTTTTGGGAGGGAGGGTTTCCCTTGCACTGGAATGATCCCCCACCTCTACTGACACATGTGACCCTCACCGGGCACCATTCTGTGGGGACAGATTAAACCCTGGCCCCTCCCTGTTAAAGCCAGCCCCCTTTCTTGTTGGGATTCTTGCTTAAACTATGGCAGCACGGCCTATTGCTTTAATTTTGTCCTGTTTTCAGGGACCATCGTGACACCTGGCAGAACAGCTGGAACAGCTCAACTCTTGACAGACATCGGACAAGGAGAAGTCCTTGCCAACCCAACAGACTCCTTCTCCTCCCCCCACACCCCCACAAGAGGTAAGAGCTTCAAAATTGCCCTTATTTTTATGCAACGGGATTGTCTACACAGACAAGCCAAGAATGTCTATAGACAGGCCATGAGGAAGAGAGGAGCTGAGAAAGGTTACTGGAATGAACATCGATGCACAAAAGCCAGCATGGTTCCGATCACACACCACCTGCCAGCCAGTCTGAAAATATGTATTTAAAAGGCTCCATTCCCAGTAAGAGCAAAGCACATAAACTACCTAACGGAAACTCTATGTATAATTACAAGACCCAAGAGAGAAAAGTTTAGAGCACGACTGAGGGACCCTGAGAAGAACTTAAGGCTGCAGGATGCTGTATTGTGTTTATGGAAACCCAATATCGCAACTACGTCAATCCTAGCAAATTGATCTATAAATCCCATGCAATGCAAATATAATTTTCTGCCTACTTTATGGAGCATGATCAACTGATCCTAAAATTCATACGGAAGAACCAAGGATGGCCAAGTAAAGCATTTTCCAAGTGTGATCCAGGGATCCCTAGGGGTCCCTGAGACTTTCAGGTGTTGGGGGTGGTCCAAGGAGGTCAAACCCATTTTCATAATAATGCTGCGAGATTATCTGCCTTTTCCAGTCCCGTTCTCTTGGGAGTGCATCACGGAGTCCTGCAGGGGCTATGTGACAGGTAGCGTCACAACCGACTGAATGTAGCAGCAGGCACGACTGAATGTAGCAGCAGGCACGAGCACGCAGCTGTCTTCCATTAAGCCAGGCGTTAAAGAGATTGCAGTATAAAAGAATGCCATTCTACTAATCTTTTTGTGTAAATTAGTTATTTTTCATTAAAAAATGTTATTCATGTTCACATGTCACAGGTTTACTAATGTCCCTTTTAACTAAATTCATAACTAAATATTTTAAAATCTCTCACTTTCAATTTCTAGTAAGTATTGATAGAAATAATTTACGGAAAGGATGCTCTTTGGAGTACTTAATACTTTCTAAGACTGTAAAGGGTTCCTGGGACCCCAAAGTTTGAGAACTGCTGGCTTGGGCAACATAAAAGAGGAAGAAAGTAGTAGACTTGTCTTTGTAGATGCCAATACTTATTGTGAAGCTAGGGTGCTTAAATATAGCAACAGAAGTTAAAATGTCCAATATGTACCCAGTTCTGTGGTGGGACATGAAGAAAGAAGCCCCCATATGCTGCTGGTGGCACACTAGGTTGGTTCAGCTCCTGTGGAGAGTGATGTGGCAATTTTGAAGATGGGCGTACCATAGACCTTGGCAATTCCAATCCTAGGGATAAAGTCTTAAGGAAATTAGAGCACATGTGTACAAAGGGGAAAGATCTGCAGCACTGTGGGTAGAAAGAAAAGTCTGGAAACCACCTACATGTGCCCCAGTGGGGCAGGAAGGGAACACAGTAACCCGGAATGATGCTTACACCGTGGAAGGGATTTCTCTTGTATCTGCATGTTTTGTTTTTGGGAGAGGAAGCAAGGGGGGGGCGGTCTGTGTCAGAGAAGTGAGAAAGGGAACTGGAGGGAAGGGAGGGAGAGAGACAGACAGACAGACAGACCCAGAAAGCCCAGCACAGTGCCAACCCTGGGTCAAATCTAGTAATGTACACATAGGACTTTGTGGAATCAGTTTTTCTTCTGAGTGTTTAAAATATTACATAATCAAAACAAGGGAACGAGTCCATAGATCTGAGATCAAACATAGTCATTTACATGTTGTTTTTTTAGAATGTACACAATGACACTGGTTGCCTATAAAAGAGTGTTAAAAATTTAAATTCAGGTACAAAGTGGTCTAAATACGCACCACTGTCTAGCTCTTCCTAACACTCCAAGGGTGTTAAAGGAAGTTTGATTTGTTGTGAGTTTTATAACCAAGCTATTTCCAGAAATGCAGCTGAAGCACAGAGATCAGAATATTTCAGACTTCTCTGCTTCTCAGGAGGTGCCATATGTTGGAACAGTGATCAGCCAGGAAAACGTCCGCTACGGAAGTGCACCCAGGCTTCCGGGGAGTCCGCTGTCTCACTGACCTTGAGAGTGAATACAGACACCAGGGCTGACATCAGGAACAGGCAGAGGCATCTCCTTGTTCCGTGGTCACCTCCATGCTTAACCCAGGCGGACCTAAGTTTTATCAGCCAAACGGAGCAGCTGGAGGAATCACCAGTTGGTCTTTCTTTATTGCTCAGGAGAGCAGGGGACCCAGCATGTCAGTTTCAGGCACCAGCGTTCCCAGCGCCCCAGCCCCCAAATTCCTGGATGGCAGAGTAGCTCACAGCTAAGCGTAGAGGCAGATCAAGTACAGAAACCAGGACAGGTGCTGGCCTTAATGATTGTTTCTATTCGCTTCCTCTGACACCCATTCAGCTTTATTTTGTGAAAGCACTGTGGTGGGCTCCTTGCTGGGGATGAGGGAGGAAGACCACCCTGAGTCAGACATGCTCAGCAGGGACAGTGCGAAAGGTTCCTGGCACAGCGAACTTTGCCTTATTTGTTGATTTGAGCCAGTGCTTCTGAGTGCTTTTCCGTGATGGGACACAGAAAACGCTAGAAAGGTTCCTGGACTCTTCCCACAATATTACAGAGGTCTGTCTTGGATATGGAACTCTAAGTCCAATATATATCCATTGGCCTTAACAACCAGAACCTTTTCGTGATTGGATGAAAACTCAGAGAAGGAAAGTAAACATGCATGAGGTTAAGTAAATTTTGAAGAATGGGACCAAGCCCAGGACTCCTTCCCTGTGGATGTGCAAAATGATCAGGGACTCTGATGTTCTAGGATCCTGTCAGTCAAGTCCTTTGGCAGGAACGGCCCCTGGGGATGCACCAAGAAAATGAGAAGTTAGAACCTGTCCCAGCGACCCTTGCTCTGCACAGAGTATTCAGGTCGTCAGCATGCAGGCTTCAAGGCAACTCCATGTTCAGCCACCCAGTCAACGTGAGCTTGGGAGTGGAACCCTAAATGACTTGCACCCTCTGGAGCCACGTTGTAAGCCAAGGCCAGCTGGTGGCCAGGCCCAGGGCCTGGCATGTGTAAGCAGGAGAAGCTGCTTAAATAAGACCGAGTAAACTTTTCAGGATCTCAAGAATTGGGGATGATAGAGTTCATAAAATTCTGATGCTGAATTTAACGTAACTATGTGGAGCTGGCCCAATCTACTGGAATGTACTAGGGGAATCAATGCATTGGCACCTCACACTAGGGGAGTGGGCCACACCGGGTACACCCAGAACATCTGCCAGACAAACCAAGAACACACTCGTGCAATGGGAAGCTATAACAGTGGGACAGGATGAACCTCAGCTACGTGACACATGTAGTGTGGGCAGATGTCACAAACACAAGGTGGAACAAAAGCAGCAGAGAGGGGTGTAGGTCCCCAGGGAACCGGCTGAGGTGCTGGGTTTCAGAGGAGCATTTCCCTTTTTGGGGGCTGGGTCAGGGGAGACAGGAGCTGGAAGGGAGGAGTCCAAGGGGCTGCCAGGCTGTAATGGATCTTCTCTTGACCTGGATGCTGTTACACAAAAGGATCACTTTGGGAAACTCATAGAGCTGCACACTTGTCATCCGTGCCCTTTTATGTGTGAATGTGATACTTCAGTGAAACCTTGCATAAAATACATACAAAATGTAAAGCGAGAGAGGGAGAGGAGTTGGGGGATGGGAGGGAGAGAGGAAGAGTGAGAAAGGGGATGAATTGCTGCATCTCTAACTGAGCGAATTTTTTGGTTAGTCTTTTCAATATAAATGTTATGGAATGTCTGCAGACACAGTGTGGGTGAGCTGTGTTCACAATTTGACACAAAGTGGCATTTTCTAAGGAAAAGAATCTTGTAATAAGGACAAGCTACCAGTAAACTCCATTTCTCTGGGCCATGTTCCTTGTTTATGAAATGAAGGAGTTAACCAAATGATTTCTAAATTATCTTCTAGCTCCAAATGCCTATGAATTCAAGCTTTCTTGCCTCGCAAGACCTGTGTAACAACTGCAGCCGCTTTTTAATCCCACACCTGGATTCTGTGATAGTATAATCATATTTTCAGCATAGACATGGATACTTCCTTTTGGATGCAGGCAAGCGTACATCTGGTTGAGTAAAAATAGTTGAGTTAGAAGATAAAAATGAAGGACACGCAAACAATAACGAGGGCTAAAATACAGCAGTTTTATACTGTTTAAAATTAGAAGTTTAGCTATTTATACAGTATTGCTATCCATCTGACTCTGGTAATTATGAGTATTGAAGGAACATTAACTTCCTGAGATTTACACCAAGAACCTTTCAGCTTTTCTATGACAGGGAGAAAGGCAATGAATATGGAAGCTGCCTCAGATTCCTCATCTGCATCAACCCCGGACTCAGGGCTGGGTATTGGAGTGAGGACCATGGAGAGAGCAGCAGCCCTTCAGGAACTGAGTGCGGGTCCGCGTCAGGACGTGGTATCATCAACTTACTGCCAACAGTGGAGACCACAACCAAACACATTTTTCTTATTTAGCAACGCTATTTTCCAATGGAAAGTAAGGCCATCATTTCAATGAGATCCTCTCTCATGCTGGTTTTTGAGGCCGGCAGTAAGAGCTCAGGCTGTGATCGGTGAAGCAGGAAGACAGCACTGAGAAATCGCATATTCCAGGCAAGCAGCCGAGAATGGAAGTTTCATCTGAAAACGAAAGTTCTGACCCCTAAATGTCTGCCTCCCAGCTATTACAGAGAATGTCGGAGCTATGGAGTACCAGCTAACAAGAAGCCAACGTTTCCAGGCTTTTTCAGAAGATTAGAAAGGTCTTTGCCCTCAGGTTAATAAATGCTGTCCCAACGTGCTCGGAAATATCCTTAAGATTTGCAAGGAGTAATTGTCACTCCAATCTTCTGACAATAAGCTCTGCCATATCTAAAGCGATCCATTATTTCTATGTCATTCTGAGTCCAGAATTCGGTCCCAATCTACCCCACTGGGTCAACACCAAAATCAGGAGTCAAGAAATGCAGTACCGCAGGCAGCTGTGAGGTGTGAGACTCTAACTGAACAGCTGCTGTTAGGGAAACAAAACCTCCCCAGATTTCTAGGAGAGAACAGCCGAAGGAGAAATCCCTGGGTAAAGAGGAGGGGCTGTCAAGGCCCCCCCCGTATCTTGTTTCTCTTTCCTTCAATATGTAGAGCCGGGGGCTACACCTCTCCTTTAGGGTTTCATCCAATAATGAGCCACAGCCAAATCCATTTCCTATTGCTCTTACAGCTCAACTAAAAGATCCTTCAAAAAATGAAAAATAAACCCACATTATAACCAAGAAGAAAACAGAAAATAAGCAAATAAAATACACAATATTCTAAGCAGTCCAGCTTGCGAGAATAGGTTTCTTCTGATCCCGCAATGAGTAACTCATTCACAGACTCTCAGACCGCTCCTTTCCAGCAGGTTTCAGCTGTTACCTCGTGTGACTCTAGCTCAGAGCTGGTCTAATCCCTGATCGGGGCCTGTCCTGGGACAAGCACAGTGTTCATTCAAACCCTAGCCTCGTCCTCCACTCCTGCTGCCAGGGTTCTACCCAGTTACAACATCTGGTCTGAAAGCTCAGCTTCATCTCTTCCCAACATATTCCACAAAGAACTTCTGGTTCTTGACCCATGATGCATCACTGACGGCTCCTTCCCCGCTCACCCCACCCCCAACTCCAAGGCATTTAAAGGAAAGCAGGCATTTCCGTGCACCTACTCTGGAAAGACGTGTAAATAGTGTTTTAACTCTGAAGGTTTTCCTGAGCACCCTCCTCGAGGCAGGACCACCTGGTGTGTGGGGAAGTGCCGACCCCCTGCACTGCCCTGGCTCAGAGCTCCCTTTCTTAACGGGTGGGAAGGAAGTTTTGTGTCCCCTCCTCCCCTTCTGGCATTCTGCACAAAGCCAGATGCCCACTTTACTTAATAGTCTAAGAAGGACTCCTCCCAGGGCTTAGTTTTGTGGCTCTGCTCTCTGACCTGAACAGTCTCTGCCTGCCCCCGCCCCCTACCCCTGCCCTCCTACCTGCCAGAGGTCTTCATGCCGCTTCTTTTGAGTCCAGGGCTCCTTGCTGCACCATGGGAGGCCCAGGGTTAAACCGCTGGGAAGGGAGAGCTAATTTCCTGACTGAGGCTTTAGTTGTCAATGCACCTCCCTAGGGCAGGAGCACAGACACCATGGTACACGCTCTGCAATGTTAAATGCACACTCCAACGCTCACATGCACACTCTGTCATGTACGCTTTGATTCAATGCTCACACCAGTGAAGAAATAACCTACAAAAGTAACAGAATGCAGGTAAGGGTGCAGACACTATGCGCCCTTCTCCAAAGACCAGGGCTATATAGTGCCTCCATTTCCCACTAGGGCCAGTGGTCTCCCCAATAAAACAGACACTGGAATGTGTTTTGGTGTCAGAAGCAAAAATACTAGCTTCTTTTCTGGTCGATGCCCGTTTGCCCAGCCCCACTGTCTCCCTCATACTCAAGGTTCGGTTTGCACTGCCTCCCCACCACACACACCATTGTCCCCTGATCGGCTCCTACTCCCAACACCTGCTGCCTGAGCCTGTCGTTTACCTGGGGCTCTGTACCTCTAATCCTTTTTCAAAACCTAATCCCGTCTGCTTTGAAGCTTCCAAAACGTCTTCAAATTGTCTGTCCACCACCAGCATGTTCCTTGTTCTCCAGGGCTACTGCGGGCTCTTCTTTTTACACCTCTTCTGTCCCATCAGTGGGATTTGGAAGGGAGGGGCCATAACCTCTTCTTAATAAACAATTTTGAAGCAGCAACTCATCTAAATTTTCTGTTTTTTTCTAGACTAAGTATTATCTGTATAACTGACGTAGGAAGTGTTGGGAAAATACTTCCACTGCAATACTCTAGTTCGGCACTCCAGCCTAATGACGCTCAGCCTGAAATCTGCTACTTCCCAGCAGGACGGTGAGGTCTCTGGAGACAAACAGTAAGAACGCCTTGGTCCTTGACCAAATAAGTTTTCCTTGTATTGTTTTCAGTTAAAAGTGAGAAGGATCCAGCAAGTCTTGGCTCATAAACTGCCATCCTGTACAACACCCTGGATTCTAATCCAAACTAAAATATTAACAGTCTGAAGGATGGCTACATCTCTAGGCCCAAGGGCAGTGTGAGACTGGAAAACGTAACTGTTGTTTATCTTATTTGTATGTTGCTTTCTTCGTTATGACATTTCTCTGCCTTACCAACAACACAATCTGGTCATTAAAAAGTTGTTTTTTAGCTTCTGGGGTTGACCTGTATATTTGCAACAAATAAAAATTTGGCTCCTAAATTTAATTCCATAATAAATCGTTGCTCGTGCAGGCAGAAAGTATATGAATTAATTGAAAATGTATAAATATAAATTAATGAAAGGACTGGCTCTCAACAGAAAAGCCACAAAAAGTGCATGATAGAGGTTCAATATCCCTGTTCTTTGTGTCCAAATATCCAAGGGCACACACATGAAAGGAGGGGAAAAACGTTGTGCGCATCTGCTTATGGTAACAAAGTCCTTCTCACTGCGGACGGCCACCTGCTAAGCTGCAAGCATCACTACTGCACAGAGGAAGGTCCTCGCACCATTTCCAGGCCCCACTTTGCTCCTTACACCCTCTCCCACGCAGCTGTGCCCACAGCCCTTCCACACCTATGCTGTTCAGAAAAGCTGGATTATACAGCTTAGTGTTAAAAGCAATGAAATGATAGGTCTCCCTTCTTCGTGACCCTGAAATACTATTTCATGTCTCAATGCTTTTAAGCAATTAAGGAGGTAGCTAAAGCTCCAGGAGTAGTACCTATGATGATATTCTTTAAAAACTAAGTTTATAGGTTGTACAATTAAATCATGAAGTAGAATTTCAAGAGGGGATGCAGACAGGAAGTACTAGATAGGAACATGAAAATAGGTATTTTCGCTAGAATTAAGCCAGAAAAACTAACACCATAATTCTAGAAGTATTCATGAAATAACTCAAAGAGCTTAACTTAGGCCCAAAAGTAGATAAACATTAGTCAAGTAACACTCACATGGGGGCCAGAACACACACACAAACGAATGCATGGGGAGAGCACTGAGATAGCACCCACTGGGGACACTGGACGTGTGTGTCTCCACAGAAGACTTCCCTGAAGAATTCGCATTTACTTAACACAGTAACATAACTGCAGAGGTTATGTCTGCAGTATTTTTGTACCTCTCCGCATCTCACACAGTAAGTTTTCTATTTGTTAAATGATGGGCTCCCATTAAAATTTGAGGCAGTTCTTATTAACTGGCCTTCTCTTTGCAATGCCGGGCATGAAGTCAGTTTTAGGGTGTTCAAGACATTACAACTGGTACTTTAGGAGAGAGAGTTTAGGAAAACAGACACTTTTATTTTTACACAGTTAAACAACTTAGAGCTTACCCAGGTTAAGGCAATTTCCTGATCAACACCGTCCGATTTAATGTAAAAACTAAAAAATCAAAAACACTATTCCCATTACTTATGGAATAAAAATAATGTAAAAAGTTCAAAATTATTTCACTCACAGTACACATGGGTTATAAAATATTAAACATTTCTTTTTAAAGCACAGTTTTACACTGTATATCCTGGAAGTTTATTTATTACTAATTCACAAATATCTTTGCATTGCTTGGAAATACTTAGGGAGCCGATTTCATCGCTGTCCTCTGCACAGTGACCCGATGTACTGTGTCCTGACAAATGGGACGGCAGGTAAGAGCTCACCTGAGAGGTCCGAGTTGACTGGCTTTTTTCTACAGACTTGCAATCAGTTCTTGTTTTCAGTTTAATAGAGATGTCTTGACCCCTCTTTCTAACTTTAGAATTATGCACACTAGTTTGGTCTATCTGGTTTTCTTTTTCCTCAGTCCAGTATGAAGATAAATCACTGGCAGAGCCAGTGGATGCTTCTTCCAAACTTTTATCTTGAGTCTTTGAAACATGAGACCTTTTAGACGAGTATACTGGTGATCCAGCTGAAAAAGGCGGGCTAAGCACAAAACCCTTCTCACGGCTGGTTTTCCTTACGTGCACTCTTGCTTCACTAGACTTACTTGTGTGTTGACTGCGTGTTGGATTTTCTGTCCCTGGACTTCCATCACGGGCCTGTAAAATTCCGCTGGTGTCCTCAGTAGTACAAAACTCTTCAGAATAGCAAGGGCTGGTGAAGTCATCTGAGTATTTTGGTTCTGAGATGCTTTCAGAGCAACTGCTTTTCCTGGGTTTACTTTTACTCACATCTGCAGTAAGAATGTCATTACCGATAGTTTTGACCTGCTTGTCATCTATTTCTTTATCTATTACAATTCTGTCAACAACTGCAACCTGTTGGAAAACAAACGGACTCTGGACTTTCATTTCCACTTTTCCTTCCAAAGTATGTGTATGAGCAAATCTTTCTTGAATGACAGAATTTGCAGGACTCACAAGTTCTTCCAATGAACCATTATTGGCTCTATTTTCTCCATAGTTAACTGTCTTTTCAGCTGCACATTTCAGTTCAGTTTCTTTCCTTGTCCTGGGGTCATCAAAAACTCCACTGACTGGCTTTGAGGAATCACTATTTTTAGCAAAAGATGTCTCTAAATCTAAACACTTATCTTTAGGCACCTGATGTGGCTTCTGGTGGTGTTCTGCAAAGCTGAATACTTTAACTTTGGAGAAGGGAATTCTGAGTTTTGCATCCACCATTTGCGCTTGCAGCTTCCTATACTGTTGCCTCTTTTCATGCACTACCAACATACCAGGATTTGTCTGCTTTAAGCGGAGTTTGAGTGTATTTGTTAAGCCGTAGAGTAGCTTACCCCTTGGAACTTTTTTCTGAGGGGCATCACTGTTCTTTTCAAAATATTTGCCTTTCCTGAGATTTTCAACCTGGTTCTTTTTATACTGAAGACTCAATGATTTTTCGTTTTCCCCCATGGAAAGCTCAACTTTCTTTGATTCCGATTTGCCTATGGATTTGGCAGAAGGTTCTGGCGACATCTTATCCTCAGTTCTGTATAACCAGGCTAAGTGAGGGTGTATATGAGCAGGACTTGCCATGGGTTGGTTGTATAACAAGGACAACTCAACCAGCAAAGCATTTAACAAAGGCAACTGCCTTATGGTATCAACTCTACCCGGTTCACCTTCAGGGTGACATGTATGTGGATTACTTGCCGCTACATCCTGAACACGTGGAGGACTGAGCTCCACGGGACTCTCATGTTCTGCTGCAGAATTTGCACGTTTTAGGTTAGTAGGTGGTGTGGGATTTACGAGTTTTTCTTCCAGAAAAGTACCATCCAGCTCCTCAGGTACATGCATTTGAGGCTGAATGGTGATTTTAGCCTGCGGGGGAGGCCTCTTTTCTTGGGTCGTGTGAGTGTAATACAGAGGAGGGGGGCAAAATGTGTTCGTTTCAACATCCAACTCCGAGACTTCCTGATCTGGGGAGCTGACGCCCCCCACACCACTGGCGTTTGAACAAACAGAGCTGGTTTGGCCATTCTCCACAGGACCCGTGTTATCAGAGTTGGCCTTGCTGTGGAGAACTGCTTCCTTCAAACCCTTCTGGGCCTTTGGGTGTTTGAAACTCTGCAGAGCCCTATCAGTCTCTCTTGGGCTTGGGTCTGAGCCTAGCTGCGGCTGCTGCTTTTCCTGCTGGGCTTGGGGCGGGACCACCGCTGCCTCCCACACCTCTGCACCCTCTTCTCCACCTTCCCTGGAAGTGATGGGCCGCTGCAGATGGCCCAGCAAGCTGCTACCCAGGTCAGTCAGGCGGTAGGCCAGCGAAATGTCCCCAACGCGCTCCCCCACGTGGTTATGCAGAGGGAAATTTCCTCGATGGCCATGGGAGCAGCCGGAGGCGACTGGCCCCAGGACCTTGCGGGCTGCGGTGGCCAGCGAGATGCTGCAGGTGCCCAGGAGCTGCGGGGCAGGAGTGGGCCGGCCGGGGGGCAGCTGCAGCAGCAAGGAGTAAAGCGGGGTCTCCAGGAGCCGGCGGCGCAGGGTGGCAGGGGGCAGGCGGAAGAGGCAGGACTTGCCGCGACCGAAGCTGAGCAGGCCGGGCCGGGACTCCGGGGCGGGTGTGGCGGGGCCCCCGCGAGGGTAAACCAGCAGCGTGGGGAAGTCCAGCAGGCGGAAGGCCACAGCGGGGCACAGGGAGCGCGATGGCGGCGGCGACGGCGATGCCCCCTCCTCCTGCCCCAGCTCCTCCTCCGCCTCGACTCCGGGCGCCGGCGGCAGTCCGGCTTCCAGGCGCACCCAGTCTACGAGCAGCTCCAGCGAGAAGAGCCGCTCGGACATGGGGGCCGCCATTGCTGTTGCCCGGGAGACGCTGCCGCGGTCTCGGTGAAGGGGAAGGCGAAGGGCTTGGTTCTCGCGAGAGCCTGAGGGAAGCCGGTGCCTGCTCTCGCGTGAGACTCGCGGGCCGCTCCTGCAGGGCTGTGCTGAGGGTACTCTAGGAGTTTTGGCTGCTGAACTTATTTTGCTTTCCAGCTTTGTTGTAACGCAGCTGCTTGTGTTAATACCAAGGCTGTGAGTAACAAAATTTTTAAAAAGCATATATATATATATATTTTTTATTTTGGTCATGTTTTTAGTATTGCAGATCTCCTACAATTTGGGGGTCGGGTCAAATCTATCTGAATAATATTAAGAGTAAATCAGGGCTCCCTTTCTAGACCCCAGGCTACAGAAAGCCAGTTTACTGCCCACAGTTAGCCTTTTCTGGCTGCTCAGCTGCCCGAAAGATGATGACACAGCTCTGAAGTGGCCTGGGAGCCTCTGTCGGGGTAATTACGGTAGCAACGGGGACACACGCAGTGAGTGAGGCTACATTTCCAGCTGAGCAATCACCATGTATGAGACTGATGTTAGTGGTTCCACTTAACAAAACAAATATATATACATAAACCCGGGGGTGGGGCAGATCTTACAGCACTAACCCTGATTTTCAAGGGGACAGGCTTCTGACCTCAGTTGAGCTAGTCAACTAGGTTGAAACCAAGGCTGATGTGTGATCCTTGAATGCCGTAGTAAGCATTTTGGACTTGGTTCTGTGTAAGGTGTTTTGAGTGAATAAGTGTGATCACATCAGTGTTTGGAAATGTATCAGTACAAATGCAAAGGAAGGATTCTAGTAAGAAAATGAATTCTGAGTAATCTATTGGGAGGCTCTTGCAGTGGGCTGAGGCATCTCTGTGGCCTGAGGTGGTGGAGTCAGTGGAGATGAAAAACAAATGACAGACAGAAGGGGCATTTGTGGTAGCAGAACTTGGAATCTGGGGACTGGGGAAAGTTGGGGGTGAAAACTTTGCTACTAAAAAAGAAAGAATTGAGGAGCCATCTGTTTTATTTTTAAAAGTCAGTCAAGAGAATGGAAAGACAAGCCATGTACTTGGAGAAAATACTTTCAAAAGACATACCTAATAAAGAACTGTTATTCGGGACATACAAAGAACTTTCCAAATGCAACAATAAACCCACAGAGTAACAACACTCAGAGTGAATCCTAATGTGAACTATGGGCTTTGGGTGAGGAGAATTTGGGAAATCTCTATACCTTTCACTCAATTTTGCTGTGAAGCTAAAAGTGCTCTAAAAAATAAACTCTATTTTTTAAAAGAAGTATAATAAAAAGATGGAAGACTTAATTAGCAGTAAAAGGCTGAAACGAGAAAAAGGCAAATGGAAAACATACAGGAAATATAATCTGCAATCTTAAAAAACAGAAATGTGAGAAAGCCAAGTTGAAGCCCTTTCCCCTTTACTGTAGCTACAGACCCCTTGCAAACACTTGCCCAGTGTGGCAAGTTCGGAATCTTACCTCCGAGAATTGCTTAGAGACAGTGTGGCCCTTGGGTTATCCCCCATTGTCTTCCAAAGCCTTGTATTTTAGGAGTCTAGATACATATTGTATTCCTGAAGCAAGAAGATTTCAGTTAGGAGAAGCAGGTTCTCACAATCATTCATTTGGGACCTAAAAGCCTAGACAGAAAGATACCCTGCTCTAGGACCCAATTAGAGGCTCCTGAAATCTAAGCCAAGTGGCTCCCTTTCTTCTGACTGGGTTACAAATGGACTTCACACAATGTTAAACACTGGAAGCAGCCAGAACTTAATAATACTCACCTTGACCTCTGCTGTTATTGGTGAAGTCAACGCGGCTTCACCCCTAGAATGCATGCAGTTTAAATGTGGATCTCTCTTTCTTTGTTTCTCATCTTTCATCCCCTATGTTTTGAAATTGCTGGATAGAGGAATTGTAGCTTTTAGGGACAGTTAACGATCAAAACCATGATTGCCACCTCCCTTATCATAACCATGAAATAACTCCTGTAAATAAATGCAAATAACCTAATGAAATTCTGTAAATTGGGTACCAAGGCTCTGCATTTTCATTTTCAAGTTGTATTTTAAGTTTGCCAGGACTTAATATTGGAAATCCCTTCACTTATGAAGAAGGACAAGGAGAAAGACTGGAGGGTGAGAGAGAATGGAGATGTGGGGAGTTGGGGGTGAGCAAAGGAGCCACTACTTAGTAAAGGGAAAGAGCGATCCATGTCCCATCCTGATGAATCTCTCTTCCAGAAAGGAATGGCAAAGAGGAATCACATGGCATCTTAAGGCCTTGAAAACACGGGTTTATTAATAAGCTAAATGGTCCAAAAGATTGGTAGGAGTAGTTTAGTGAGAGGTATGTGAGCATCACTGGCAGTTACAAACGTGGATTACAGTATCAGCTTCTCCATAACTATGGAACTCTGGGCCAAGTTCATCACTGGGAAGTTTTCTCCCAGAATATCTCATAGATTCTCAAACTTCAGTGTGCATGTTCAAATGCAGATTCTTGGGTTCTACTTCCAGAGATTTTGATTCACTGGGTCGAAAGCAGGGCTCAAGAGATGCACCTTTTAACCAGCATCCCAGACCATTTTGATGCAGGAAATCCCTTGTCTGCTCTTTGAGAACCATCCCCCGAGGTTCTGGCACGTTGCAGACAGCCGTTCTAGTGTTTGTGAAGTTCGTAACACATGGAATGTTCTTACCATTAAGCCCATGGAATAGCAGAATGACTTATGCATTCATGTGACCATCGTTCCCTCTTTCACTTTCCATGGGAAATGGTGCCCTTTAGCAATGTCAACTTATTACCAGGCCAAGAGATGTCAGTGCAGCAGCATCAAGAGCTCAAGTACTCAGAAGACTGGTTGGAAAGCCCCTGGGATAGATGGATGTGAAACCCTGTGAATAGGCTGAACTTTGCCTGCCAAGACCCCAGCGCCCTTGCTGTGGTCCCAGGAAGGCTGACTACTAGTTTCACGGATGGGGCATCCACCTGCCTTCAGTGGTGGGGGTGGGCTGCAAGATGTATTAATTTAACTCACGAATTCTTCTCCCCCGTGCACGTAAACATCGTCAGGACTTTTGGTCTAGACCGCTTTGTCGGGACTAATGAAATTAGTGGGTCCTCATAATGAAACTAACTTGGAGAAGTTAAGTAATGCATACAAATAAGAATTTACACAAGTCAGTGGTCAGCTAGCATTCAAATTCAGTTCTGCCCACTCAAAAAAAAAGCTTGTGTTTATCCCGATAAATTCCCTTAGCTTATTCATCTGTGCCCAAGGAGAAGGAGAATCTATAGAAACTGATACTATTCAATTCAAAAATGCATTTTGGGGTAGAGTTAAATGATACTACGGGGAAGCTAAGAGAAAAGGCAGACTGTGGTGTGTTCTATGAGAACACTGGTGCAGTTTAAACAAGTGTAGGGCCTGGGGAAAAAGGTGGGAGGCTAGGGCACTGCTCCAAATTAAGAGTCCTAAGAGACATAACCACCAAACGTCCAGTGTGGACCTCCTTTAGATTCTTACTCAAACAAGCCATCTAGAAACCCAGCATGTCTGAGCCAGTAGGGACAATTTGATTATAAACCAAGGTTAGTTGATACAGAAGAATGTGTATTAACCTCATTATTTAAGAAAATGATTGCACGTATAAGAGATGCCAGCCGAAGTAGTAGGAGTGAGATGACAATGCCTGGAACACTTTAAAATGTCTCAGGCTTTCCAAAAATCGAATAGGTAAAGCCAATGTGGCAAAATCTTGATGATGATCAAATCTATGTGACAGGTCTGTGTTTAGTTCATTACGCTATTTTCTCTGCTTCCTCTTTTCTCTCCTTTCGTGTATGAACCTATGACAGGGCAGCTAGTCCTGGACGTCAGTGCCATGGAAACCAACCACCAGGTGTGATCAGGGTCTGTTGCCAGAGCTGTGAGCATCTGGACTGCCCAGGATTAAGTACCGATGACTGTCCCAGGTAGCCACTTAAATAGGGGGGGTTGGAAGTAGGTTACATATAAATAGCACGCCTCCTATTTATAGATCTTCAGGGCCAAGGATGTTTGGAATTCCTTCTGATCCTGCCTCATTTTTCCATGCCAGCCACTTAAAGGGACAGAGGTGGTTCTGTATAGTTTTGGCAAAGACTCCTTGCCCCTCTCCTTTTGTATGTATATATTATCTTTTAATTTACTCCTCTAACTTTTCACCAGCTATTTTAGGGTACAATTTACGTCTAAAAGGTTTTTTTTTTTCTTTCCATGAAACGTGCACATGTTTATCGTGTCTGGAACTGGAACTTGGAAAGGAAAATAGTCTCTGTCACCTGGTAACACCATGATATACATACAGAGACATCTCCAAATTTTTAAATAATAATACAGGAACTGCTAAGGCCAGATCCCAAGCAGCTTTCTCATCTTTATTTCTAGCATCTAAATCGAGCCACGCTCTTCCTCCTTCATACACACAGTTTCCTACTCTCAGTGCTGGTTCTGTGGTCTGCCTTTCCTCTGCCTGGACTTCTCTTCCTCCACAGGCCTCAGAATTGATCTCTCTTTCAGGTTCAACTCACAAAAACCTTTTTGAAATACTTTCTTAGTCATCCTGACCGGAAGTGATCTTCCTTTTCCCAAAGCTCCGAATCCCTCCTGCAACCTTTTTTATTCTGTTTCGTAGCATTGCTCTCTGTCACAGGAGTTATTGCCCCTGGTTCTCTCGAGGTTCCTTGATAATGTTCTTTCGTACAGTTAACACAGGGCCTTGTTTCTGGATGTGGGATTTGTGTATATTTGATGTATTTATAAGTGTAGAAGCAAATCTCTCCTATGCCTTGCTTGTGTTGGGGAAATACCCTGAGCCCAAAACTAAAAAGTGAGTATGTAAAAGAAAGCCCCAATTCCTCCCAGTGTGCACTGTTCTTTGTGTGGAATGCTACTTTATAAGGCCAAGGACAACTTCACAGAAAGTCCGGGCCTCTTCAAAGAGACCCTACTGTGTTCTATTTGCCTGAGATTTTGAAGTCACGGTTGACTAAATCCAAGGCCTTCAGTTGTCAGATTAAAGTAAACAGGATTAAGTGCTCTGCTCCCTGGGACAATTTTGTGAGGTGTGGGCCCTGCGGGTTCCCTTTCGCTCAAGGCAGCAGGTGTGAACCTTCCCTGCAACTGCTCAGAGCCCGCCCAACAGCAGGGGGAGGGCCCTGCGGCAGCCCCAGCTGAGCTTGTAAGTGACACCCGGCCATTGTGAGCGCTGCCTTCTTTTAAACGGTTATTGGAAATGTATGCCACCTCCGGAGTAGTCCAGCCCTGCTAAAAATAGGTCCACGCTCACTTTAGCCTGGAGTCCCTTCCTCTCTCTGCGATGTCGGTTTTCCCGTTCGTTTCCCCACGTCCCACCGCAGAGCTGGACAAATAGCTGGACGGTCCTGCTTGCCCCGAATAGAGAGAATCAATAGATTGGGGTGGCCACGCAACTCTCATTGCCCAGGCCCCACACCTCACACCCGTTGGGATGGCTACTGTCACAGAAAAGAAAACCACCGGTGTTGGCCAGGTTGGGGAGACGATGGGACCCTGTGCACTGGGGAGGGGTCATAAGCTGATGCAATTGCTGTGCAGAGGAGTGTGGCGGTGGTCTGGGCTGAATTGTAGCCCCTCCTTGCCTCAAGGTCACAGGTTGCAGCCCATCCAGTAGGACTGTTTAGACACAGGGTGGTCCACACCCAGAAGCAGTCCTGCCTCCGCGCAGTCTGGGACTTCTAGCTTCCGGAGCTGTGAGAACAGGGCAGCGCCAGTGGGCTAATGCAGGTGGTTCTTCAACAGTGAAAAGTAGAGCTACCACTTA
Source organism: Macrotus californicus (assembly GCA_007922815.1). Classification (NCBI taxonomy): domain Eukaryota; kingdom Metazoa; phylum Chordata; class Mammalia; order Chiroptera; family Phyllostomidae; genus Macrotus; species Macrotus californicus. The sequence goes on along the minus strand of VMDR010001429.1, from coordinate 44,083 downwards.
GCACCCCCGCTCTTGGCATGCAGCCAACAGATTTGAAGCAGGATCTTGAAAAGATACTCGCACGCCCATGTTCGCAGCAGCATTATTCACAAAAGCCAAGAGGTGAGAGCGCCCCAAATACTCATCAGCACATGAGTGGACACACCAAGTGTGGTCCGTCTGTACACCGGAATCTTACCAGCCTCAAACGGGAAGGACGTTCTGACATGGCTGCAGCATGGAGGGACCTGGAGGGCATTGTGCGGAGTGCAATAGGCCAGGCACCAGAGGACAGATACCATGTGACTCCACTCAGGCTGGCAAGAATGGTCACTAGGTGCAGGCCACTCCAGGAAGGCCAGGACCAGGCAGACCCTACAGAAGCTGGCAGCTGGCAGAAGTCCTTCCTGGAGGGAAGATGTGGGCAGCCCACACCCTGTCGACCATAGTCAGAATCAGGGATTCAAAGTCAAGAGAGAGACAAAGTGAGAACCGATAGGCAGTGAGCTGAGCTGCAGGTTCAGGAGAAGTGCTTCCCTCGCATTTCAGCAGGTGGGCCAGGCACAGACGTTACGTTTGGTTCTGGGCGCCGCATCGAAGGGGGCTGCCATTCCAAAGCCGTGCTTTCTGCCCCCCTTCCTACCCCGGTACTCTTGAGGCACATCCGAGATTCCATTGTTAAAACAGATCCCCTTGACATTGGTTCTCAGAAATGGAGAATTCTCCCTCATACAGGAGCGTTTCTGCATGTTAGGGACACCTGAGGCATGGGCAGAGCCCCCGAGGTGGTGCTGATAGACCTCCCGACGCATCTTAATATGCTGCTCTGTTCGGGAACCCTTACTGTAAGGGGACTGCATCATATGGAGCGAGAGAGAAAGGAATTCTAGAGTTCAGCCTAAGAGAGGAAGAGAGAAGATCTCAGATAAAAGCGATACACTAGCGAGTCTTCTCGCATCCAAGGAACGTATGGATCGTACGAAGGAAGAATACTTGAGCCCAGTGTGCCTGAAGTTTTTTGTGCTATTATGTTAGCAAAATATATGAAGCAGAAATCAGGTACATAATGGCCAAACAAAACTAAAACAAAATATTTACTGATTAAATACAAAAAGAGCCAATAGAAGAAAACAATTTAATAGCATTAACGTGCCGTTAGCCGTGTAAACATGGCCCCGATGCTATAAAGCCATTGTTTTTAAAGTCGGCGTGTCACCATGTGCCAGGAGTTCGCTTCATTTTCTACCACTTCTTTCTCTTCAAACCCCCACAGAGCCTTGCATCGCCTTCCAGGCTGCAGTGCCGTCTGGCACTCACGTAGGTCAACCGCGTCACTTCTGAACTGTCTGCTCTGTGTTCTTCTTTGCCTGTGTACAGAGCATCAGTGGATTCTTTCCTTCCTACTGTCCCTTCTTTTAGAGATGACTGTCCTTCCCCACCCCCATGATGATGAGCAGCGCAGCATGGTCACTCACCCTCCGGAGGAACACCCACGTGGTCTAGACCTGGCCACACATAGTCCTCGTTCTCTCCAGCCATTTGGATGGACAAGCGATCCAAGCTGGCTCAGCTAGACCTCTACCCTGGTATTGTATACGTGGCAGCTGAAAGAGCAAACTTCTTCCATGGCTGCAGTAAGGCCACTGCTCTGGCGTGGCCATCCCCACCACCCGTCTCCCTTGACCTGCTCCCGCCTCTGCTGGGGAACACCGGTTCTCAGGTGTGGTCCACACACAACACACAACAGAACAGAGAGGCAAACAGTCTCCGTGACATGGATTAGATCTCTGAAGTGAGATTGACCCATGACCTTCCAAGTTAGGGGAGCCAATCAGCTACCAGTTAGTTTACACTAGTGAGGACGACAAGTCCAGGTGGCCTTGGAGGTCCTTCCTTAAGCCTTTTTGGTAGTTAAGCAGAGAGCTGGCCTTGTAGGTCCGAGCAAGTGAACAGGAGAGCAGGCTGGCCCTGGGTCCTGGGCTCCTGAGACACTTCCTTCTCAACAACGCCAACTTCTCAAGTGGAAGCCTCCGCTGCTACGTAGCCACGTAGGTGTCCCCCGGGGATATGTAGAGCCTTATAAGAGGGCATCCCTGCCTAGTGGGACACCTCATGCTTTGAGAAGTCCAGCACTGCCTGACCCAGGCACAGCTCCTGGTGGGACAAAAACTTGGGGGTCTATGTGTACTCTGATGCTCTGCTTGAAAGGTTTCCCCCCAATTAACTGTACGGACACGAGGCTCGTGGTGTAGATGCCTGCACTGACCGTGTCTCTCTGGCGAGGCAGCTAGTTTGGAATGGGTTCCTACCGTGGGCAACAGAGTCATGACTGATGCAGCCCAAACTATGAGAGCAGCCCCCTCGGCACTGCTACAGTCATGAGCCCAAATGCCAACGTGAGCCCCAGAATTGCATGGCAGTAGGCGAGTTTGCGATGACTGTTCAGGTGATCCAGGGAATGCAGCCCAGAGGATCATCCCATGGAAGTGTGTGCACACATGCGTGCATACATGCACACACCCACACCGCACCCACACAATCCCTACGGAGAGCTTGGAACCTAAGACTCTACTATGCGCCCGCCTTGAGAACCCCAGAGCCGGTTGGAACAGAACACGCTGCGCCCAGGACTCCAACGAAGTTACTGTGTCCAGCTTATCCAAGTGTCCGGGGAGTAGCCGCCCAGGAACCTTGTAGCTTTTTTGTTTTTCTGAGCTCTTTCTAAAGTACAAATCCTTCAGTTTCAGGCCATTTCATTTAGGGGAATTCTGGTCATATCAAGTTAAATACATTTCATAAATTCAGCTTATGGGATTATAAAGTTATTTGCAACTGTGGGGAAGTGGGTTAGGAAAGAACATCTGCTTTTTTTTTTTTCTCCCAAAGAGCAGGAAGACAAAGTTCTGTTTCTAAAGAAATGCCCTTTGTGTTACAGTTTCAGGATTTTTCCGGTTGGTTCAGTGCCTTGTGGCAGGGGTGGGGTGGGTGGGGGTGCTTTCTAAGAATACACCAGAGGTTTAAGCCAGGGTTATGCAGGATATTAATAAGTGGGAGCTTTCCCTTTGATATAACCTTAAAGTCATTTTGGGGGTTTCTAAGTTTAGCAAAAATGTGCCTTTCATGTTAGCCCAAAATCTGAAGTTCAGTTATTTGTGGTAATACGATATTTCAAAGAACAGAGTTTACTGGAGAGGAAACTATTAGCCCCGTCGCTCGTGGCCCAGTTCTCACTTGAGTGTATATTTGGAAGGAAGCAAGTCGGTGCAGCAGTGATAAATGCAGCTTGGACGGAGGAGACTACAGTTTTAGCTCCGTTCAGTCCCTCACGTGACCACAGGTGGGCCAGTTGGTTACTTGCAGTTGGTGGTTTCCAGGTGGGCATTCAGGTGTCCTCGGGGTGACCCACTGGGGTCAGGAAGGGCGACATCAGAATACCCAGTTAGATCTATTGTCATTGTGTCATTTAACACTTTTGGTATGTGGATTGGGTATTACAAAGTACATTAAACTTCACTAAATAGTACCTGAATATGATCCAGGATATGTATGACCATTTTTATTAATGCCATGGTGGAATCAAAAGTATTTAGATTATAGCTTTAGCTTCAGGTTCTTCCTTTGTAGTTGAGGGTGTTGCATCGGGGTCCTTAATGTTTGGAAAAAATAAATACACACACACCCCTGCACATATATATATTTGTAAATATTATGCATTTATATATTCTACTCTTTTAATTAGGAAGAAAATTCTGTCACCATCCCAGGCATTCTGTGACCAAAAGAAAATGAGGTCCCACACGCCGAAGCTTCTTCGTGGTTCACCCCTGACAAGGTACTCCCCAGTAAAAGCTGATTTAGTTTACGAATTTGTAGCAGATAGGAAATGTGATAACTTTTAGATGAAGCTATTGATTTTGGAATTAAAAAACAAATGGAATGTCCTTACCTTTGATAAAAGTTTTCTCACTTGAGAGGCTAAAACCCAGTATATGGTCATTGTCTGATCTTCCTGGGTGTTGGCATTTTGAGAAAATGGTTTCCAAATGATAAAAAAAATTTGTCTCTGTGGTTTTGGTTAAGCCCAGGCTTAAGGAAATATATTCATCCCTTCTATGATTTTTTTTTTAATTGTTGACACCATCACAGATGTCTCCCATTTTCCCTCCACCCAGCCCCCTCCACCCCTCCCCTGGCCTTCACCACACTATCGTCCGTGTCCACGGCTATGCATACATGTTCTTTGGCTAATTGCTCTGCCTTCTTTTATCCAGTCTCCTCCATCCCTTCTGAGATCTGTCAGTCTGTTCCATGTATCCATGCTTCTGGTTCTATTTTCAGTTTTTTTAAAAAATTGGATTCTACATATGGGAGATCATATGGTATTTGTCTTTCACTGACTGGCTTATTTCTCTTGGTATAATGATCTCCAGGTCCATCTGTGCTGTCTCAGAGGGTAAGAGTTCCTTCTTTTTTATGGCTATGTAGTATTCCATTGTGTAAATGTACCACAGGTTTTTTATCCACTCATCGACTGACGGGCACAAGGCTGTTTCCAGATCTTGGCTATTGTAAATAACACTGCAATGAACATAGGGGTGCTTACATTCTTTCTGATTGGTGTTTTGGGATTCTTAAGGTATATTACCAGAAGTAGGATCACTGGGTCAAAAGGCAGTTCTATTTTTAATTTTTTGAGGAAACTCCATGCTGTTTTCCAGGGGCTGCAGCAGCCTGCATTCCCACCGACAGTGCACGAGGGTTCCCTTTGTTCCACATTCTCACCAGCATTGTTGCTTGTTGATTTATTGATGATGGCCACTGTGGCAGGTGTGAGGTGATATTTCATTGTGGATTTAATTTGCATCTCTCTGATGATTAGTGACATCAAGCATCTTTTCATACGTTTATGGGCCTTCTGTATGTCCTCTTTGGAGAAGTGTCTATTCAGGTCCTTTGCCCATTTTTGATTGGATTGTTTGTTTTCCTGGTGTTGAGTAGTATTAGTTCTTTATATATTTTGGAGATTAAACCCTTGTCGTATGTAACATTGGCAAATATATTCTCCCATACAGTGGGTTCCCTTTTCATTTTGATAATGGTTTCTTTAGCTGTGTAGAAGGTTTTAAATTTGATGCATCCCCACTTGTTTATTTTATCCTTTGTTTCCCTTGCCCTAGGAGACATATTGGCAAAAATATTGCTACACGAGACACTTGAGATTTTACTGTCTGTTGTCCTCTAAGGATTTTTATGGCTTTGCGATTTACATTTAAGTCTTTTATACATTTTGAGTTTATTCTTGTGTGTGGTGTAAATCCTGGCTACCGATCTAATTCTACTACATCTTCCTGTGCTTGCCAAACTTTAAACTTGAATTGTGAACTCTTACAGCCCAGATATCAATCTCTGCCCTTTTCCACGTGGTAAGAAGCCCTCATACCACAGACAACTTTGAAAAATAAGGTTTACTTACGTCAAATACCCAGTAGATGCTAGATGGATCAAAGAATTCAATGAAGCCATAGAAGCACTAATATTTGACTATGGAAGAATTTTGCAAATTATAAAAAAACTTTCAATAGGAAAATTGCAAAATACAAAACAAACAATTCTTCAAAAAAGCAATAATGAGCAGTATTTTATGAAATATGAAAATGTTTAATCTCATTAGTAATTAAAGGAATAAAAATTAAAACAAGATGCCATGTTTGCCTATATACAAGGTCTGTTCAGAAGGTATCCAGCCATGTACTATGAAAAATACACATTTTTTAAAGAAGATACAAGATATAAGAAACATTGTACACAGGACAATGACACCTCAGTCCCCTTCAAAATAGGTACCTTGGAACATCACACAGTTCTCCCAATTGCCATCAGCTGCCCCATCATATTTCCCTGAATCTCATTGACCATCTGAAATCTCTTCCCTTTCAAAGGTGACTTTAGTTTTGGGAAAAGGCAGAAGTCATAGGGTGCCAAATCTGGGCTTTAGAGGGTCTGAGTCATCTGACTGATTTGACATTTCACAAAAAAACCCTGCACGAGATGTGATGGATGAGCGGGCATGTTGTCGTGATGAAGCTGCCAATCACCAGCTGCAGGTTTCTGAATCATCTGAATAGTTTCCATGAAAGAATGTTCAAGTTTAATGCAAAATTTGATGCCGATTCATTGCCCTACTTGCTCAGTCATTTTGAATGTGGTGTCCACACAGTGCACATGCTCACTCAACAGCATCACCACCCCCACTGACTAGTACAGTGAAGTCGCCATTGTTCACGCATGAGCATTCCAGTCCACTCTCCTTGACTGCCAGGTTCCATTGATGCCGCGCAAACCATTCTTGTTATAATAACAATGGCTGGACTTTTTCCAGACAGACCTTATAAATGGCCAATTAAAAAACTTCACATTATCAAAAGCTGGTAAGGTAAGGGAGTGAAAGCCATCTCATACACCTCAAACAAAAAGGTCTTTGCTGCTTGTTAACATCCCCAGGTGAAAACTTAGCAATATCTATCAAAAAGTTTACAAACACACTTTTGATTCAGCTGTTTTACCTCTAAGGTTTCATCTGAACCAAAACACCATAAATGCATGCAAAAATTTATCTACAAATTAGCTACCATTCATTCAGTGCTTACCATCAGCCAAGTGATATGCTCAACTTATATATACTGCATCTCCTCTTAGCCTTGTACAAGCCTCCTGATGCACTCCCTACAATTTCCAGGTAGGGGGGAGAACACTCCATTTAGAAGTTGGGTGAATTAGCCAGGAATGCCCAGTACTCAGTGTGCAGATCCAGCCAGCAGTCTCCAGAGCCAAAGGACAGGGAAAAACACCCACCAAAACAGAGTTTCTTCAATAAATTATGGCACATCAAATAGTGGATTACTATGAAAGCATCCACGAATGGTAATGCAAAAGAATAATTAAGAACATTGAAGAAATGTTCACAATGTCTTATGAAGTGAAAAAAAAGGTGATCCAAAATAATATAAGCTTTGTAATCTGATAATGATAAAACACGCAGTCAAATGTGAATACGTTCTGATTCCAGGTGTGGATTTATAGGGGATTTTTACTTCCTTCTATGTACTTCTTTACATTTCACATTTTCCTACAATTATGTGTAAGGCTTTTGTAATTAGACCCAGTGTTACTAAAAATAAATGAGTTAGTAAATAAAATGAAAAAGACATTCATGTTCTTAGACCTGTTCCCAGGACACATGCCAGGGGACACATACCAGAGGACCGGGACACCCAATATCTTCACGCCCACCCTTCTCTCCATATTTCACTTGTGCCTCTTACCTGTTTTCATTTCTTAAAAATATAATTGTTTTGTTATTTAAGAAGAAATATATATATGCTAAAATTAAAAATTTGACAGAGGGTGCAAAATAACATATAGTGTCTCTTCACTCTCAGCCCCGTACCTCCTGTCCCCAGGGGCAGTGACCCTGATCCATTTGGCTTGTAGCTGTCCTGGAGGTTACCTGTAGCCCAGGTAATATGCTCATGTGCCTCTTAAGCAATTGATCACCTTCAGATATGTGATAATCCTTTTGATTTTCCAATGTGAGAGATGAGGAAAACAGCTGGTCCAAAGCAACATATGCTTTTGCAATCTTAGCTTTCATAAAACAGACAACAAAGTGTTAATAAGACGTATCTCCATATGTGGAATTACAGAGAACTTTTACTTTTTCTCTATATTGTTTTTCTGCAACCATCAGGCCAGAACACTTTTATAGGTGATTTCCAAACTCAAAAAATCTGTAGTTGGTACCTGAGACATTATTGTAAATTACATGGGCTGAATTGCGTTAAAAAACAAGCAAACAAAGAACTTAGCTTGTATCTCTCTGAAATCAAAACTGCTCCAGATTAAAATAGAAATAAACAGAAACACAATTATTGTGGAAGAATTCATCATACCAATGATATCAAGTAGATTTTTAAAACCAGACATTGAACACTTTGCCACAGCAATTTTCAGCCATTTTCATCTCATGGCACATATAACCTACTTAGGAGAATTCTGCAGCACGCCAAAAAATATATTACATTTTGGCCGACCTGACAAAAAAATAGGTACAGTTTTGATCCAGTCACACCAGACAGCTATTGTTTTGCTGGCGGTTGTCATTGTTTTTATTTGATTATCTGAGGGGAAAGGAGGTCAGTGCCCCTGACTAAATAGTCCGGTGTTGCAGGTTTTAAAAGCTCTTGTGGCCTACCAGCTGGAAATCGCTGCTTTAACATATTGATGACCTTAATTTGTATGTTTGGGGTGAAGGCCAAAAGGCTTAGTGACTGGCTCACAAGGACAGAAGCCAATGCAATCAGAGAGGTGACTGCCCGGACGTCCTCACCAGCTGGTCTACCAGAGCTCTGCTTTGAGTCCGGCTATCAGGTGGTTAGGAGGGTCCTTAGGGAAAATATCACTCCCTCTTCAAGGTAAGCTTCATCTGCCGCTTTTATTCGTCTGGAAGACTTGGCAGAATTTACAGCTTCAAAAAGGCCAGGAACTGGAGTGAAGCATGTGCCTTAGGCACAAAATTTAGGAGGACACCAGACAATTTATTAATCAAGAGAAATCACACTTTAACATAGTATTAAAAAATAAAAGTTAATGCAAAAAATTCACAATGAGCGCAATATCAAAATTTGTTACAAGATCAACAATGTTTCCTTTTGTTTCAGGCTACCCCATGGCTGGGCATAGCACTGGGTTCCCCAGATCTATAAAACTGCCCTTGTGACTGCATCTCAGTATTCAGGGGGCCACGTTTTCCCAGCCCATGCGCTTCTCGAAAAGAAGAGACCTGCTAGAGGAGGAAATCAATTTATATTGCAGTTCAGCTGCCCGATAGACTATACTTCTGGTGTGGTGTTCAGAAGTGTTAGCCCAGTGGCTACAGATAAGGCAGAAATGGAAAGCCCCTCTGTTACTGATTTTGAAATATGTCGCCATCCATTCATTCATTTAAATAAGAACAGCTGAATCAATGAATTAAATGAGAACTTAAAACATCACAGAAAAGGGAAAACATATAATAGCTAAATAGGGAAGGTCTTTAAAAAGCGAATACAAAGGAAGACCCCACACAAAAAGCATGATGAAATTGACTGCATAAAAATGTCACCTGAAACAGAGCAAAGCATTCCCGCAAATCACTAACAAAAGCACTACTATTCCAATGGGTACGCGGGCGGAGGATCTGCGTTGATGTCAAAAGTAAGCTGCTGTAATGAAAAGATCCCAAAATACAGGCTGCGGACACTACGTATTTCTATCTTTCTCAAGTAGCAGTCCTGAAGGTAGTGGCCCAGCACGCTGGGGCAGCTCTGCGGTCCCAGGCCACCTCCCAGTGGCTGCTCCTCCTCACCATCAGGCACGTGCTGCTCTACGGCTCGGATGTGGGTTGTGGACATAGCTGCTCATCTAGCAGGAAGAGAGCAGACATGTCTTCTCTGTGTGTGAGGTCAGGCATTGCGGACGGGCTCTTATTGAGAACTGGGATCTGTGGGTGCAGCCAGCGAGGGGGCTGAGAAAGATAGGGTTGAGCTGTGTGGCCCTGTGCTCAGCTTCACTGTTCTGATAAAGGGGACATCAGCCACTTCTGCCACCCCCTACAGAGGGACACACTTGCTGTCAGGAAGCATGGGGAAACAGGAAGCCTCATTAGCAACCGAAGAACACAGATGAACACTTCTCATGCCTCAGCTAAGCAGAGTGTCTTTAAAACGTTAGTGCTGCATATGATGAGGGTGAAACGTGATCCGGGTAAACTGCGTGTGGAGCTGGGGATGATCAGACTCCCTCAAAAGCAACTTAGCAATATCACGAAGACCCTTGAGAGCTGTATCTTGGAATAGCAGGCAAACATCTTTGTGTCTGTGGAGACAGAGAACTCAATACCAGAACCAATTGTATATGAGAATCATGTTCATAAGTGCTAACTTTTGGTGAAGCTCTTCACCAACACCAGGGTCTACTCTGAACTAGGGTCATTGCTCAGGACCCTCACTGGACACTTGGTCCACACCAAAACATCCCCTTGATGGGGGAGCTCAAGAGTTGGAATATTTTAGTCTTAGGTAATAGTTAATAAGCTTAGTAGTTAAGGCATGTAAAAAGCTATTGTTTTAGAGCTGAAGGCACGCCCACCCTGACTCCAGGAGACCACAAGTAAGTCAGCCTTCATGCTCCAGAAGAGACCATAAGCAGTCAAGGTGGCATCTGAGCCGTTGTGTCCCAGGGAGAGACCCCTGCTGCCCAGGACACAGATAAAATCGCCCAGGACACAGGACACAGGGTCCAGACAAAAAAGAAAATCACCGGTCAACAGATGAAAGGATGTTAGGGAAATTGCCAGGCTGTATCTCTTATTGGATTAGCCTCTTTCCTGAATTCCAAACCCCTTACCTACACTTTTCCCCTTGAATTCCAAACTCCTTACCTACACTTTTTCTCCTTATAAGAAAGACTGGCTTGAAAGGAAATGTAAGACGGTCTGTTAGGGTCCATAACCTGCCGTCTTCTCAGATGGCCAGCCCTCTGAATGAAGTGCACATAAAGATTCAATCCCTGTCTCTGCTCATCGGGTCTGGAAGTGACAGGCAGCAGGAACGCCGACCTTTCCGGTTTCACACTGAGATATCTGGTCTGCACCAAAAGGTCCTTGGTATTTGGTCTTGTCCAAAACATCCATGGAGACACTTGGTCTGCAATGAATGTAAATTCCACTCTTCTGTTAAGATTCTAACAGACTCATCGACCCAACCAGCTAGGCTACCAAGGCAACGTAATTATTGGACCAATAAAACGATAGCATTCTTTTATGTGTTAACCCTGCACACCAAAAATACAAATAAATGTTATGGCTTATTTGAACCCAGAGAAGTTTTCTAAGCATAGACATTTTGAACCAAATGTCTGCTAATTCTGAATACTCTGCATGTATCACCTAATGTAATCCTAAAATCAGGTTTATATTACACTCAGAGAGGATTACACGCATGCTCAAGAGGGTAAGTTGCCTAAAACCGCAGAGCTAGCAGCAGATGGTCAAACTGGGATTCAATTCCAGGCCTTTCTGACATCAGAGCCCTAGTTGTTGATAAAGCTGACATTTTAAAGTACTAGGGAAAGGGTGGTTTTTCATGTAGTGTTAGGAAAACTGACTTTCCTAAAGAATAAAATTGTTTCTAATTTAGATCAGTGATTCCTGATCATTTTTCGTTCATGAACCACTTAAAGAATCTGATAAGAGAAATTGATCCTCTCACACATACATGTATATGTATATGTATATGATCTGTGTCTATATGATCTATGCCTATAATCTATATCTATATCTATGTCCAGTCTTCGATGCAGTTCTGATGGATTTTGGAGCCATTGAACTTAGTAGCCGGGGCTTGTCCCTCGAGGCTGGGAGGCAGCAATTCATGGCAGCGAGGGTGGCAGAGGGAACTGGAGCATAGCAGGAAGGGTGTGAAATGGGACAGGCGGGAGCCAAGGAGAGGGTGGAAGCTGACCTTGGTGTCAGCGGTGTGTGCACACGAACAGTGTCTGGTGCACTAGGCCAGCTCCACGCATTTGCGAGCACTGCCTGCCACACGTGGATCCCTGCGGGCAGGTTGGGGGACGGCACTGCAGGGATGTTGAGATGTTGTGGGGAGGTCCTGGGTCAGCATAATGTCATGCACTCCTGGGTAATAAACTCGGGTTTCAGAGTTGAATGGGCTTGGGGAATGTGTAATTTACTTGTTACAGAATTGTGTCCACAGAAGATGGGAAAAGCTTTCTGGGATCCTTAATGACTTTGGTTCTATAGGAGCTTATTTCCATCTCATAAATAATAAACAGTCCTCAATGTGCTAATTCCACCTCCCCTTCCCATCGCTCATGTTCATCTTGCAAATAACATAATCAAGAAAAATATGGAAAAGGCTACCTCCCTGTTGGCATAAAACATCTCTTGGAGGGTGCGACATCTCTGCTCCAAGGCTTAGAAGCTTGTTAACTATTAGCTGCTTCATTGCTTTTTCCCATTTAGACAGTCCCTCCCCCACAATCTAACCAATGTTAAAATGAAACATGACTTGAATTGAAGAATACATGTTTGTTCTAATAATATTTGTTAAACTTGACACAGAATACCACAACCAAGATCGAAACTAAGAAGCTGAGAAATTGTTTCTATGTATTTTCTATAGTGGGTCACTTATCTTTATTGATATTTTTACTGTGGTGTCTTTTTTACTGTGTGTACAAGGGATAGATGACCTCTATGGTGTCACTTGGGAAGGTAATTTAGATGGAGGGACAGGAAATCACTAGGTCCCCTTTAGGTTTATTTCCAAAATATTTGACTTGGTTGTTTCCTCTTCGCCGCAGGGCTCCTGCCTCAGATCAACCCTGACTCCTGAGCATGCTGTCTGTGGAGTCCACGTGATCTGACTCATCCTCATTCTCGGCCTCGACATCCCCCACTATCTCCCACCTGGTTCTCTCTGCACACCTGGGCCATGGCCTCCAGGGATATGGCTTGCTTTCCTTCCCCTTACATCTCTGCACGCACTGTGCCTTCCACCACAAAGTCTCCCCTGCCCTCTCCTCTCTGTCCATCTCGTGTGCATAAGCATTCAGAAGAAGCTACTTTGCAGCTAGAAGATGCCTACTCAGATTTCTGTGCTGTCACTGCCTAGCTGCGTAACCTGAGGCAAGCTCACCCCTGAGGCTCACTCCCTTCGTCTGAAAACGCAGGATCAAGGGTATTCGTTTCATGAAGTTGTTATGGAAGTTAAAGCAGATAATTTGTGTGATTGGCCCGGTGTTTAAATACTCTAAGTACTCAATACTGTTTTAGCCATTAGTAGGGTAACAATTATTACTGCCATTTACCCTGACCCCCTGCACGAAGCAATCTTGTTGCGGGGGTAGGGAGAGCAGGGGTAGCAACTGCCACTCTTGAATACCAAACAAGCGCCATTCTGCGTTCTGCTTCGAGCAGGAGGCATTGGGCAGGGGGGCAGGGGGCAGGGGAAGGGATTTTCACCTCTAGCTTTCACTCAGCCAGCAATCAGTGGTATCCTCGGACACATGGCTTCCCCTCCCTGAGTCCAGCTCCTGATTTATAAGAAAAACAAGAGAGGCACCTTAGGAGATCTTTAAGAATCTTTCCAACTCTGGGTTTCTGTGATTCTGAATGGGGAGACTCATTCGGTATTTGCTGCTTTTAGACTCATGAATTGTCATGGGTGGGCAGGGGCAGGCCAGTCAGTGCCATTCCTGCAGTGACAGATGACCAGCTTCAGATTCTGTGCAAGAGAGAAGGAGGGGGCTTGGGCTTCCTAACAGACTGCCTTCTAGATGTGTGTGTGGTGATGTCCGTGTTATAAATGTAAATAGAGCACAATACCATACAACTGAGGTTGAGTATGTGTCCTCTCATAGAAGTTTCCAGAATCTAACGAAAATGATGGGGTACACAGGAGAACACCAATATTCTTGTTATTTAATGCAGTTTTGCCTTTGCTCTTTATCCACTTGGCAGTCCCTTCTCAGAAGGGGCAACACCAGTGTGTCCTCATGTCCTTCAGGACTCAACGAGGCAAAGCAGACAGCAACAGACAATGTCCACAGACACTCCCAGCAAGCCATTCGACCACCTTCCCTGAAGGGTGCAGAAGCTTTGGAAACATGAACTTCTTGTCAGTGATCCCTGATGAGTGTCCTCTTGGCGGTAACAAAGAGCAAAAAACCAAAAATAGAAACCACTCTGGAGAAACTCAGGGCGCTACGTGCACACGCTCTCGCAAGATGTCTTCATTAAGACTGAAAGCCTCCTGGCCCCTCCCCTGTGGTCACTACAGATGCTTCCGGAAGTCGCCCCACAGCGGGAAGACCCCCGGAGTTCTTCCTGCATGCCGCCGTGTTCACAGAAGCCACACAAGCGGCTGCCGAGGCACCTGTCAAACAAGGAGTAATTGAAAACAGCAGGTAGCCCTGGTCACAGAACAGGTCTGTCTGCCAATTGATACATGAGGGCCAGGGCTGGGGCTCCCGTTAGAGCTCTTTTGGGGGGGTGGGGGGGTGTAAGGCTCAGGAACCCCCCTCTGTGTCTGGGTAACTGGATTCCTAAACCTTAAGACTGTTTTCATCCTCTAAGGAAAGAATCGAAGTGCAATGGAATCTACTTAGGAAATTTGTTTTGTCTTCTAAATGTTTGTTGAACATCAGCAGTATGATTTTGGAAGGTGTTACTTAACTGTACATTGGGAAAAAAGTCCTCTTTCCATCTGGGAAGTAAGATTCAAAATGAAACGAAACGAAAAAAAAAAAATGTAGCAGTTAGGATTCAGAAACAGCCCTGGCTGGTGTGGCTCAGTGGATTGAGTGCTGGCCTGAGAACCAGGGGGTCGCCGGTTTGATTCCCGAGCGGGGTGCATGCCTGGGTTGTGGTCCGGGTTCCTGGTCGGGTGCATGAGAGACAACCGTGCATTGATGTTTCTCTCCCTCTCTTTCTCCTTCCCTTTCTCTCTCTCTAAAAATATAACTAACTATCTAACTAACTAACTAAATAAATAGATTCAGAAACACAGTAGAGAATCATATATCTCAGGATTTCCAGTCCTATTTCCAATCACAGTATTGGAAACAGAGGTCTCACAAATTCTTATAATGTCCAAGAAATTCTAATATAACAGTGGCTAGACTGTGTACGTTAGGCTGTCTCTTACATATAAATATGGCACATAAATTCATTGCTTCACCTTTTTCCCTGATGTGAGTTTCAAAAATAAATCATCACCACAATGGGAGACCAAGAAAGCGTCCTGACATTATACTCTGCGTTGGCTCGTCCTCAGCACTGATGACTGAAATTGAACTTTAGCCCTAATGGGTCTTAGGAAACTACTTAAAGATACATCAGAGAGGCAAAAACTGACCAAAAAATTTAAGTTGATTCTAAGCAGAAAGGCTGAAAGTCTTTGGGATATTTGATCTAGAGAAGAAAATATTAAAAAGCTATGTAATAATTTCCACAAACAAGTGATATTACTGACAAGGAAACCTATCATTTTGATCAATAACTTCATGTTCGGTTAGAGTTGGCTTTCCAGACACAGCAGTGGATTTGTACAAATTCATACACACTGACTTTTGAGCTGGGCCCTTTGTGACTTTCCACTTGCCATAAGGTGGCATGTAGGGACAGGGTCTCCGACTCCAGAACAGAGATAGACGTGCTGGATCCAGCTATAGGGCGTGATGTTCATTTGTGTGTAGTGGGTCTCCATTTCTCTAGGTGTAGGAAAAAGAATTCTGTGATTCACCGTAGCAGAGAAGTTAGCATGAACACTAGGAAGCCATTCTTGACTATAACAGCAAAACGCAATTCCGAACGGGTGCAGGGTTGCTCGCAGACGACGCAGGTGTCCGTTGGGCGGAGGAGGGAGCAAGTGTTTCCGCGGATGCCTGTCTAGCCTTGTGCTGCAGTGACATTCTGAGGCAGAATAAATAGAACTTGGGACACAGTTCACTTAACAAATACTGCTTGATGCATTGCTCTTTATCTGTGGGCTGACTTTATGGAGAAAGTAGAGCCAGAATCAAAGTCCACAGGAATGGATCCTGGGAGAAACGTGGACCCAATGCTGATGGAGCTGAAGGGCTGACACCATGTGACAGGCTCCCCCTAGATGAACATAATTAAAGAGCAAAAACTCCTAACATGCCAGTACCCCTCTGGCAGAGTGACTCCGTTGGTGGGAGCATCGTCTCCTCCACCAAAAGGTTGTGGGTTCGATTCCTGTTCAGGGCACATGACTGGGTTGTAGATTTGATCCCCAGTCAGGGTGGGTACCAGAGGGAGGCAACAATTGAGGCATCTCTCTCTCTCTCTCTCTTTCTGTCTCTCTCCCTTGTTCTCTCTCTAAAATCAATAAGCATATCCTTGAGTGAGGATTAGAAAAAAAGCAGCCCCATGTGAATGAAGCCGGTCTGGTGCAGTCACAAAGACCTCATGGCCGTGAACCAGTGTGACAGCGTAGCTCCAGAAATGCTTGTGGGAGCACATTCCAGTCCACGCACCCCCCTCAGCCTAAACATGAACAGTGCTATAAGAACGAGGCCAACCTTCTTGGGTGAGTACACATTTTCTTAAAAAGACAAGAGTTTAAAGATTTAACTGCAATTATTGACTTTTCCCCCCTCAAAAGCAGCTTTCTTACCTGAGATTTTGGGAAGTTCTTCCCAACCTGTGGCCTGTCCCAAAGCCTGTGGCATACTCCTTAGGTCTTGCACCTTTCCCTCCACCTGCTCCAGAGTGGCTACCTCTGCCCACCCCTTCCCAAACTCTTCCAGTTAGAATTCATGGCTGGTTCTTTTGACTCCAGCCGCCCTCGATCTGGATCTTTGTGTCTTGCTTTAAAATTAGTGTTTGTAACTCCCGTTGTAGAGCCTCCTCGAGGCTCTGGTCTGGACGGTGTTTGACTCATGTTGTGTCTTCTCGGTCCCCAGGTGCTCAGGGAAATGCAGGTTACACAGATTACTAGGTCTGGGATATCCTATTTGTGGGTGTTCCCAGAGTAAACTACTGGGGAGATGGAAAATAAAAAAGAGCATCTCATACTGGCCCAGAGAATAGTTTTTCTTTTGTTCAGGAAGATTTAGCTTAAGAGCAAGGATATGTTTTCTTTCTTGGGAAAATTACATGCATGGCGATTGTAGCAACAGCTCAGGAGATGCTGCATCGCTGCCAGGAGCCAGCTTGGTGGATGGGGGGTGACAGCTGGGGGTCTAGACACCTGACACCTGCTCCGTGTCAGCAGACGCGCCCCTCCAAAGCCTGCGATCACCAGCTGAGTCACACTGGAGGGCTCGTTTGGGTCAAATCCTGCTACAGGCCCCAGAATGGAAACACTGGCCATGCCTTGGAAATCTCAGCACCCCACCTAGGATGAGATTAACCCCCTAGAACGCTAATGTTCTCCCCAGACATGCAAATTACTTTGCATCAAACAGTCAATGTATGAGAACTTGTCCCAGGCGAGAAAACAGATGGGTATAGAAAGGGAAGGGAAGGCAGTAAAAACGAGAAGGGGGCTTTCGAGCAGATGTCTGGAGCCCAGTACCCACTTCCGCCTTAGCCTCTCTCCTCAGGCCCCTTCTCCTCACGTCTAGCTCATTTCTGGAAACTGTGCTTCATGAGAACGAGGTTCTTTTCTATTTAACATGTGATTCACGGTGTGGGTCTGACCACTTCCTGGATCAGGACGGCGGTTTCCCCATCTAGGAAGTGGGCTAGTATAATTGTTCATCCATCAAGTCACAGAGACAGGGATGTGGCTTCTCGCTCAGTGGGAGAGGGACACGACCTCCTCCCGGCCCCGGGGTGACTGCTAGTGAATTACCTGAGAGTACTCCATGGCATCCTGGTCACCTGACCATTTTCCAAAATAGGAAATGCACTGGAGAAAATTATTCTCATTCAGCTTTAGTTGGGAGAAAAAGTCCTCCAGAAAGTTCCACTTCAGCATGAGATGCTAGTTAGTGATTCGGAAGAGTGTTAACTGTTGCTCGAACAGCACAGGATGCCTCGTGGCTGAGGTCGGGGTGCCCCGAGTGAGTTAGCTAACTACCAAGGTCAATGGGAAACTCATTAGGACACTGGTGCCCACTGAGTGGTCTGAACAATGGGTGCTGCTGCCCCCAAAGCCACCTTACTCACAGAGTAGAAATTGCACCCTAGATAAACTCAGAGCCAAACTGGGTCCCCAGTCTCGAAGGAACTGGAAACGGTGTGAGCTTTCTGTCTCCCCCCGCAGTAGGTTTGGCCACAGGTGCTGCGGGCCCCGGGGAGTTAACGATGATGCTCTAGTCTCGCGAGACGAGAGCGAGGACGTCCTCTCCCAGGGAGGCCCAGGAGTGGTGCTGAGGCTGGGTGGTTCCAAGGCACATCTGTGAGGCATTCCTGCTGTGAAAGCGCCTTCTGTTATTAGACCATGAGCCTTGACTGTGTCGACATTCCCAGTCACGCACCCAAACTTGTGGGACTAAAGGGCACCCCACCACAGGGGAAAGTGCTCGAGGGTTGCGCCTACAGGTGCCCCAGCAAAGCTCCAACCTCAGTCACCCTGCCCCAGCGCCTCACACTGGCAGAGGCACGAGAAAGGGAGTTGGAACCAGGGACAGGGCACCAGACCCTGCCAGACCATGCCCCAAAGTCATGGTCCGAAAGCCTTTGTTTGAAGCATTGAAAAGCAAGAATAGACCTTAAAGAAAAACAGGTAAAACGAACAAATGGAAGCCCTGTGCACACGAATCCCACTCAGTCCCAATCCCAAGTTGGCAGGTCTCCCCAGAACGACTTCGAAACTCGAACCAAGATGCTGACTGTCCGCCAAGACCCCCTTCACCTGCAGTTGGTTGACCCTGTGGCAAGAACAGACGCAGTGTGTGACAAACTGGCCACACAGCTTTAATGACCAGCTCACCAAGGGCCAGTCCGGATGGCTGTTAAACACTCATTATCACAGATGAGAGGGAGCGGGCCAGGGTTGTGACCGAATCTGCCTGTATGGCTGAGGTGACTAGACATGCACACCGGTGGACCAGGCTGGCAGGTTAAATGACAATGTAACTTAATGATTCTTCCTTAAGCTGTGCAACAGTGTAAAGCTGTATGGAGTCAGTGGCTCTGTTTTGTACTTGAACTTGCTGCTTTCCATACTACTAGAACGGAAACCTAGAGACCGAGGAGAAACCGCAGTTTGTCAAAGGCAAGTGTGTGGTTCTGAAGACCCAGTTTCCCATGCGCTGGCTCTGTATCTGTGACAATTCACACAGCCTCTCTCTGACCTTCAGTTTATCTGTCTAAAAAAAAAAATTGAGGGAAATTAGATGAGTTGATCTGAAATCCTTTCTAGTCCCTTATTTGCAAATATTACAATAATGAAGGCAAATTCTCAGAACACCGTTCCTCATCCAAATTCTCCTTTCTCAAATCACAACCTTTTCATCTGCTTTGGTATTTGATTCAGAAACAGAGTATAACTTGTGTTTCAGGGTCAGCTAAGAATTTCTGAAGGAGCATGCGGGTTGGAAAGCTGCACGAGGCTGATTGCACGGAGGAGACAGGCCGGGCCTTAGGAGACGGTGGTCGGAAGTTATTACTCTCACTGAGCAGCTCAGCAAATGCTTTACCACCCTTTCTCCCTAGAAATATCTTGTCGGTTTGCTAGCAGAACAAGAAGAGGTAGTCGAGTTTGTAGAGAGGGGACAGGAGGGGAAAGTTGTCAGGGAACTGAGTTTTAGGTTGAGAGCTGGTTTTGAACCTACCTTTGGAATAATTCTGAAAGGACATGTGAGAATAAACTTCCAGCCTGGAGTTACTTGGGGAGGTAATAGTTTAGCTGTCTAATCCCATCTCCCCCAGCCACGGTGGGAGGTTAGTTCCAGACCCGGGAGCCTGGGGACTGTAGAGCTGTGATCCTTGGACACCAGCAGGGACCCAGCTGGACTGGTTTGTCCGTCCCATACTTCAGTCAAGTCTTGTCGTTTTCCTCACACATTTCGTAAGATTTTTAGGTGCTTCACAGGCTACTGTTATGAATGGCACCCACTTAGATACTTAAATGATGTCTTTGTCCTCGGCTGTGTTTGCCTCTGCCTGTGTCGGCGAGCCCTCTGAGGCTGTTGGCGGAGAAGCCAGAGGAAGATCACAGCAAAGAAAATCCTGGGAGCTCATCTTCACCTTTACCCTCTTCCTAATATGTTCTTATTTCTCCTTAAGTTCTTCTTCTTCCCATGTGCATTTTCTCTATTTTCACTAATAAGTCTTTAAAACTTCTGAGTGTTATACTTTAAAAATATTAATGGACCTTTGGCTGGGTGGCTTAGTTGGGTGGAGCATCATCCCATACAGCAAAATGTTGTGGGTTCGATCCCCAGTCAGGGCACAGAATGTTTCTCTTTCACATTTCTCTCCCTCCCTCTCTCTCTCTCTGCCCCCCCATCCCACCTTCCTCTCTCTCTAAAAAAATTCAATGAACATATCCTTGGGTGAGGATTAAAAATAACTAAGTAAATGAAAATAAGAATATTAACGGAAAGCGAATTTTTTCACGTTCAAAACATTTCATCAGCAGTGGTTTTCTCAGTCACCAGTGTGTGCGTGGCGACCCCTGTGAGTGCGATGCCCTTTATCTGGGTCTCACTTATTGAGGGAAATGAGGAGCAAAGAGGTTTCGAATTCCTGCCAGGTCCCTTCAGGAGCTGGCTGGGGTGGTGAATGGAGTGGGTAAAAGCAGCTGGGTGAACACACGAATTGTGACTTAGGTCACAGAGCCATGGGCCCCAAATTCCCACCTCCAGATAGTGATGTTTCTACCAGCACCATTGCAAAGTGAGAACAAGGGCATTATTGTGAGTTTTTAATACATGTAAATGTCCTCAAGTTAAAGAAGTGTCCTTTATAAATGTCTTTCATATCAAAATGTCCTTTTTTCTGAGCTGATAATGATAATAGATGGCAAGGTGTTTTTTTTTTTCCTTTCTTGTTATTTTGGAAATAAAAATTGGTCGGTCCAATGTCAATTGCCAGATCAGTTTTCGAAATTCACTCTCCTGTCATCGAGAATCTGGAAACCACTCCACGGCCACGGATTCAGGAAGCTGCGTGGGTTCAGGCAGCGTGTATTTTTTATGGGAAGGGTACAGGGAGGTGGTACCAGTTTCCTGGGGCTGCAGTGACAGGTTACTATAAACCTGGTGACTTAAAACCATGGAAATGTATTCTCTCAGTTCTGGCGACCAGAAGTCCAAGGTCAAGGTGCCAGCAGGGCCCGGGCCCCCAGGGGCTGGAGGAGCCTCGCCTGCTTCTCTAGCTCCTGGTGCTGATGGTGCTCCTCCTGCCCTTCATCTCTGCAGCCTTGGCCCCCATCGCTGCTTCACCATCTCTTCTCCCAGTGTCTCTCTGTGGCTGATTAGTCTTCACCCCCTCCTCCCCCCAAGGGTAATCTTTCTCTGTCTGATTTGCCACTCACTATTCCAAGAAGATCATTGCACATTTTTAATAAATTTAAGTGGATTCAGGTGAAAGAACCATCCTTTATAAGCAGCTTTCGGTTGATCCCCCACTTTCAACAGTCTCCCTATCTCAAGAGCCTTCACTTGATCACACCTCCGCAGAGCCTTTTCCAAATAAGAGCGTTTACCTCTTCTGGGGACTAGGACAGGGACACGCCTCGGGACTCCCGCCAGGTGCCTTGGGCCCCAGACCTTATTCTGAATGAGATCACACCCAGGTCAGCTGGGAGTGGTCGGGATGCGGGCAGCAGATTTCAGGGCCAGTGTGAAGATTTTCTCACATGATGCCGTGCCGGGGTTTTTTAAGGGCCAATTTAAGACTTTTCTATTTGGGTTATTTCCGGATGAAGAAATTAGAGAGAGTCTTCCTCTTTCTAAAAATACTATTTTTGTATTTTTTTCAGTTAATGTGGGTGGATGTTTTTCTAATAAGAAAGAAATCAATAATTTAAAAAAAACTATGTAGCCCTGCCCCAGGGGCTCAGTTGCTTGGAGCGCTGTCCCCACACCAAAAGGTTGCGGGTTCGATCCGTGGTCAGGGCATGTATGGGAGGCAACCGATCCGTGTCTCTCTCTCTCTCTCAAATCAATAAACATATCCTCAGGGGAGGACTTAAAGAAATAAAATAAAAATTATATATAAGACATGCTTCAACCAGTTACCACATTAACTTCACGTTACAGGTGAGAATGGCAATTCACTGAAGATGAAGCAGAAAGGACTAGACAAAGCTGCCTCCTCCCCACGCCAGGGATGAGGGGAGAGGAGCCGGCTACAAGCCTGTCACAACGGCTGTATGCTGACATTCCTCATACTTAAGTGTGGGCTAAAGGTGTGTCATTTTTCACCCTGACACAAAAATATGAAGCACATGCATGTGCTCTCCATGTGCAAAGGTTAAACAGTACAAAAGCCCCTGTCAGCTTCTACCCCCTCCTTGTCATTCCTTGGCCACCCTGACCTTCAAAGGCAGTGACTAAATTAGCCCACTGTCGGCCTGCAATGCCTTCACACCCGTTCACAGCTGGAAATGGCCGATGTTTAGCGCATTTCCATTTGTTGCGGTTTCTGACATGTTAATACGCCATCTTATTTCATATTTCTCCATGTGCCACGGTTCCTGTTTCTTTTACTTCCCTTTTCCTCCTTTGATTTTGTTCCATTTTTTTCTCTAGTGGGTTTAGAAGTTATTCCATCTATTGCTTAAGTGATATTCTTATCTTTTTTTGCGTGTCCCTTTAAACATACATTATTCTATAAACTTCTTTTTTTATCTATTTATTTATTTTAAGTACTTTATTGTTGCTCAATTACAGTTGTCTGCATTTCCCCCCCACCACTCCCTATTCTATAAACTTCTAAAATTAATTAGTTTTAATCTCCTTTCTTACCAAAAGGGCAAAATCTTAGCACTCTGTTATTTCTCCCTTACCTCTCATTACTTTCTGTGATTTAAGAATTTAGTTTTAGATTTTTAAAACCATTATTATCAACTACACATTGCAACTCATCTATAAGTTTTACTGGATCCTTTGCCAATCCCTTCAACCTCCTCGCCTCTCGTGACGGAATAGCCGGGGAGTGCAAAGCGCGGGCCATATAGTTGACATGATTGCAGTAACTGTGTGTGGTGTCAGGTGGGCATTAATTAGCCTTATCACAGTGGCCGCAAGTTACGTAAATGTCTAATCACGGGGCTGCATGTCTGAAACCAACACACTGTATGTCAACTTTAATTTTCAAACTTTTAAAAAGTAAATATATTTTTTTTAAGTTTTACTGGGTTCTTGGATGGCTGCTGTTTAGCCTGTATTTTATGTAGGTTGTTTCTTGGGTCAAGTTTTCATTTCAGTGTAAATCCCCCTTGACCACATCCTGGCTCTGGAGAGGGTTTGGTTTTGGGTCCTCGTACGTCCACAAACACACTCGCCTCGCTGCCCTTGCACTTGAAGGCTCTCCGACTGGATGTCGAGTTCCCCTTTTAAAATAATTTGTCCTTGGAACGTCCCAGGATTTCTGGTAACGTTCAGTTTTGCTGATGAGAATTTCAATGACAGTAGGGCTCTCGTTCTGTCATCTGTCTTCCGTCTGGGGGCATCTGGGACCCTCTAATTCACTCTCAGCTCTGAGACTTCACAGAGATAAAGCAAGACACGCCTGGTCACTTTACATTTGTCCTGCATTGTTACTGGTGGCGTTTTTCACATAAAAATTGGTGTTTTTCTTTAGCTGCGATGCGTTTTCACTTCTTTTTCTTTAATTTTTCTCCATTCGATTCTCTCTGTTTCTGGAATTCTTACTTGACATGCTGGGACTCTTGAAATAACTCTTCAGGTCTTTCAGCTCTTAATCTGACTTTCCCGGAGCCCGTCTGAGAATTTCGTGTTAGATCATTCATTTGTCCATTATCGTGTCCATTCTTCTATTGATTTGTTTCATTAAATGCTTTGATTTTGTAATTTCAGAATCCTAAAAGCTCTGACTCATTCTTTGCTTTTTTTCCCCCCACAGTGACATATTCTTATCAACAGTGTGCTACCTCACCTTGAATCTCTCTGATAGTGATTAGAACACCTAGGGCTTTACTTCCCTGTCCTGAGTTTTCTCCAGGTCAGCTCTGTCTCTTTCTTCCTTTTGCTTGTAATGGTCTCCACACCCTGGGCTGGTGTTCTGGCTTGTCCGTTTCCATCTAGGGAGGTTCCATCTAAGGATGAGCCGAATCCATACCTGTAGGAAGCTGGGATTTCTCACCCCTGAGGAGCAGTCGCTGCTAACGGACTCCACGCTCCGCCCCACGTGCGGTTCTCTGATTACCCCAGTGGCTGCGGAGGCCCCCTCTGCCCTCCCTGACTGTCGACTGGGCTTGGGATTTCTCTGCATCTGCTCTTATCTTCCTAGTGGGTTTTTTTTCTGTGCATCTGTTGGCCTGTGGTCTCCTCAGTTCTTGTCAATTTAATCCCATCTGCTTTCTGTCTTCCAGGAATCCCTCACAAGTTCAGGACCCCTGAGTGTCACCCCTATTCTCAAAGTGCCATCACAAATTTAGTCTTTAAAAGATTTCTTTTTCCTGTCACTTAAAAGGACTTGGGGGAGGTGGAGAGGTGCGGGATGGTAGACATATGTGCTCGGCCTACCCTCTTCACACACTCACCACTGCAGATAAAAATCACTGTGTGTTGTAATCTCTCCTATACTTCAGATTTAGGAAAGGGTTATTTCCCCCCAGAAAATTTTATAACTAATTAAACCTCGCCTATTAAAATCTAAAAGGCTTTAACAGTTTCATTCACTTCTCTGGTTTCTCAGTGGAAAGACTCACCGTAACGAGCCGTGTGTTCATACAGGGCCATGGCCCCTGTGTACTCTTCCCTCCCTCCGGGTGGTAGCAGTGTCCTTGGCTCTTTATTTCCTTCTGTCTTCGGCCACAGCAAGCAGCTTCCCTGCTTTTAGTTTATGACTGCCAGCTCTACCGCGTGTTCTCTTTGAACTTGCCACTTGTCACTTTCTGTGGAGTGGGAAAGCACATAGCTGAGCACATCGTGAGGTTATACACCGTAGATAATTGGCGTGAAGGCCGAGGGCTAAAGGAAAAAGAATGGGAGCTGGGGAAGTGGCTTTTTGCAAACCGCTTCAGGCAGAAATATTTTCCTTACTTAGACTCAGGATTTTTCTCCAAGTAGGTAAGTGTTTGCCAGAACTCTGAAAAACAGGTATATTTCTTTGCTAATAACCTTGTCATTAAGTAAAAAGTTCAATCACCTTATAGATTAAGGAGGCCTGAAAACTCCCAGAATTATCTTCTGGAGAGCGGGCCCCCTGTAATACAGGCTTTCCCACTGGGTGAGTGTTCCAAGAACTCATCTGTATCAGGGTGCCAGCTGGCGTTGTTGTGAGAGGCTGCATTTGGCTTAAGTGAATTTCTTTTGAAGACTCAGTGAACTTGCCCATATCGTGATGGGTGATTTATGAGCACACTTGCCCACACCGCGCTGAGTGTTCAGCAGTTTTTGACCAAAAATGGCATGACCCCGGTGCCCCACCCTCCCTCTTCACCTGATCTTGCTCTGAGCAATCTTTTTCTTTTGTTTCCCCCAAATGAAAAAAGTCCTCAAAAGGAAACATTTTGCCGATGTGGAAGAGGTGAAACAACAAGTGGGAGAAGCACTAAAAGGCATCAAAATCAATGCATTCAAAATCTGTTTTGAGCAGTGGAAAACCGGTCTCGATAGGCGTATTGCATCAAATGGAGAGCACCTGCAGGTGACTGAAGTTTAAACATGTCAGAATATATACATGGTTTTTTATAAATGAATTCCTGGCTTTTGGGGGTCCCCCGTCGTCTATATGTGCACACAAATGATCATATATCATATATAACATAGAAACCACTCTATATTTTATATCTATAACATACTACCTACTCTCTTGATGACTGTTAACAGAATACACACAGGACTAATTTATAATGACCACAGCAGTTGGCATATGCCTGTCTGCTCTCATTCAGAGACAATCATGGCAGCCAGACAGGTGGAGGTGATTTCCAGTGAAGTACAATGTTTTCTGCTTCCAGTTTCTCTCTCGTCTAACCCTTCCTGGTTCCCAAAGCCGTCTTCGTGTTGACAAAGCAGTATTTCAAGTGTCCCCCCCCCCTTTCTAACCTACTGAAGCAGGCATCATTTTGGAACCAAATAGACCTTGGTTTGTATTCCAGCCCTTCCACATATGACTGTGTTACACTTTGACAATTTTCTTATCCTCTCTTAACCGATTTTCTTGAGCATAAGTTTAGGAGACTAATACTGTGGTATACTCTGTCCGTCACCTCTTGCCCAGAGAACACAGTGTAGCCCTTGTGTTCCGATACTGAAGGCCCACTCACTCTGGCACTGAGCATCTACCGCCGCTCCCAGCATAGCTCAGTGCTGCTGGGCTACCCCGCGCATCATATCATGTCTGTATCTGCATCCTCATCCCTCTGTCTTAGTTTGTGTGGAAGGCAGAAGAGGGGCCCTCCAAAGATGGCAGTTCTCATTCCTGGAACCTAGAAACGTGACTTAATGTGAACAAGGGGTCTTTGTAGATGTAATTAAGTCACAGATTTTAAAATGAGGAGCTTAGCCTATATTATTAGAGTGGGCCCTAAATGACATCGCCGCTATCCTTGGCAGAGGGAGACGACATGCAGACAGAGGAGAGAGAGGGCCACGTGAACAGGGAGGCAGAGATTGGAGTGATTCAGCTGCAAGCCGAGGAATGCTGGCAGCCCCCACCGGCTGGAGGAAGCAGCAGTAGATCCTCCTGAGTGCCTCCAGAGGGAGCAGAGCCCGCGGGCATCATGATTTCAGCCCCGTGATGCTGAGCCTGAGCTCTCCCGACCTGTAACAGAAGGGAGGGCTATTGTTGTTGCCACTAGGTTGTGGCTTTTGTTTCGGCTGCCATTGGAAACTAATATTGTGTGGGTTTCCCCGGAGACAAAGCTAGGAGTCAAGTCTCATTTGGGCAGTGACACCAAGTCACTGGGAGGAAGTGGGAGCAGGATGAGAAAAGGGAAAGCTGGTGCAGGGTGTCCGAGAGGCTGCTGTGGTGTGGGCTGTTGCGTTCAGTCCTCCTGATCGTGCTTCCCAGGCTCCCACTAAATGGAGAGGTAACCGGGATAGTATTTGCCACTAGGCAGGGGGTCCTGGGGTCACGGGCATAGGAATGGACACTTGGGTTGGGGCAGAAAATGGGGAGACGGTGGAAAGGTCCAAAGTAAGGCCCCTGTCATGGATGAACCTTGGTGAGAAACTCTGAGTAACAGGCCCAGCTCAAGGGAACACTCCAGGGCAAAGGAAGACAAGTAGAATGACGAAACAGGGACAGTGGAGGCCTGAAAGTTTCGTGTCGGGGAAGAGAGTCCAGCA
Source organism: Macrotus californicus (assembly GCA_007922815.1). Lineage (NCBI taxonomy): Eukaryota > Metazoa > Chordata > Mammalia > Chiroptera > Phyllostomidae > Macrotus > Macrotus californicus. The sequence continues at coordinate 17,080 of VMDR010001429.1, read as the reverse complement.
AGTGGGGAGGGTGAAGAAGAGGAGCCGGGCCCTGGGCTGGCCCACACAGCGTTGCTGAGAAGGGAGGGCCGGTGGTCATCCGACTGGCTGTGCACACAGACCCGTCAAGCCCCAGCTGACGGGCTGATGGCCTTTCTTCACATATCCAAGCACTCACCTGAAATCTCCACTCATGATTTCTCCTCGACTCTTCCCCCGCTTCCCAGCTTCCACATTTGAGTAAATAACCCCACCCCCCATCCAGCTGTGCAAGCCTACAACTCCCACTTGACTCCTCATTTTCTGTCGCCCCACGTGTTAGTTCTATTACCTGGTACTGGCGTCAGCAGAGCTGCAGCGGCCCGAACAACACTGACACCTCAGGATGTCTGCGCATTAGGGACCCAGGTGCAGCGCCTCCTGCTCGGGTCTCTCCCAAGGCTGCAGTCTGGGTGTCAGCCCGGCTGGGCACTCATCTGACCTCAGCCAGAGAAGGACCCAGTCACCAGGGCTGCTGGCAGGATTGGTGCCTTGTGGGTAATTGGACTGAAGGTCTCTGCAGTTTGCTGCCTATTGGCCAGGTCCTGTTCCTCACCACATGGCAGCTCAGGTCTGGAATTCAATAGAGCAGGGGTGTCAAAGTCATTTTCACCGGGGGCCACATCAGCCTTGCAGTTGCCTTCAAAGGGCTGAATGTAACTTTAGGACTGTATAAACGTAACTACTCCTTAACAGTTAAGCAAGAGTTCGGTGCTGCCGCCAGGTAGAAACAAAGTGCCGGGCTGGATAAAACATGGTGGAGGGCTGGATTCGGCCCTCAGGCCTTGTGTTTGCCACCTGTGCCATAGAGAGTCTCTGGCAAGACTGAAGTCGTGACCTTATGTAATGTAATCTTGGCAGTGACCTCCCATCTTTGCCGTCATGTTGAATTGAAGCAAGTCACAGGCCTGCCCTCACTCAAGGAGTGGGCACGAATGCACAGAGGTGTAAACACCAGGGGGCAGGGGGCACTGGGGACCATCCTAGTGTCTGTCCATACCCCGTCACCCAGTTCATTGCTGAGTCTTGTGACGCTGCCTTCAAAGTGGCCCCTGTACTTGTTCCTCATCTCTCAATGTCACAGCCACCACGTCATGGCCTTCCTTGGACTATTCTCTGGTCTCCTTGGCTTCATTCCTTCCTTCCTGAAGTCTAGTCCACACACGTAAAGGATTAGATAACTTCTCTCCCATGGTTTAAAACCCTCCAAAGTGTTCCCACTGATGACTGAATAAAACTGAACTTCCAGCAAGACCCTACCTGACCTGGCCTGCTTCCCCTTTGGTTTCCCATTGTTCCGTGGCCCAGCGCCCAGCACACTCTGATGGCCAGGCCTCTTACGGTCCTCACACTCCTTGAGTTTGTCTTGCTTTGGGGAACTCACACTTAATGTTTCCTCTGCCTGAAATGCACGTTCCCCAGGTGTGGCAAAGCTGGCTCCCTCTCGTCACTCCGATCCCAGCTCAAAGGGCTTCCCCTTGAGGAGGCTTGTCCAAAGAGGAAGAGAGAAATCAAGGATGGTCCCCAGTCAACCACTGAGATGCTCTGTGTCACACTGCCTGTTTAATTTCAGTAGAGCCCCTATCACTCATTGCCTTTTCTATTTAACTGCATTTTTGTATTTAATAGCTATCTTTCTCTTACTAGAGTTTAAGTTCTATCAGAGCAAAAACCTTAACTTTTTTGTTTTCTGCTATATATTTACATCACCTGAAAACAGATCTGACGTGTAACAGGCACTGGATAACTATTGCTGAATGAATGAATTAATGAATGAATGAGTGAATGAGTGAATGAATGAGTGAATGAGTGAGTGAATGAGTGAGTGAATGTGAATGAATGAGTGGATGAATGAATGAGTGAGTGAATGAATGAATGAGTGAATGAATGAGTGAGTGAATGAATGAGTGAGTGAATGAATGAACAAACAAGCAAGCAACTAAATATAAATGAATGACTCAAACTGCACATTCTGTTCTATGTTTGGATGTCTACACGCCTTTACTAATGATAACACTAGAACCCTTTTCTTGCCTTGACTTTAGTGCTATGTAGATCCAGCCAGAGAGAGTTCCCACCTCCGTTGTTTTAGGAGGATTTGCACAGCCCCTGGATTGACCACCATCCACTCCATGCACCCCAACATTCTTTGTATAGCAGTTATCCCTGGTACAAGATACCTCCCCACGTGCTTTGCCAACAGCTACAGGGGGGCAAACAATTGAGGGAGCCCTCAGAGAGAGTGGCCCCATCATGCCTGAAGGGACTGAACCGTCAGGAAGGCAATGCCCAACCCTGGGAGCCCACGGGAAGGGATCTCATTGGGGAAGCAGTTGGGAAGGTGCTGGGAGAGCTGAAATGACCGACAGGGGGCAGTGGAGGCACACGGAAATGAGCACCAATCGTTGGCCACCACGACAAAGGAAGAAGGGTGTTTGGATTCAGTTGTGCCCCTCCAAAATGACATGTGGAAGTCCTAATCCGCAGTACTTCAGAGTGTGACCTTGTCCGCAAACAGGGTTGCTGTAGAGGTCAGTAGTTCAGAAGGGGTCACACTGGAGTAGGGAAGCCCCGGCTCCACTATGACAGGAGTCCTGATCAGAAGAGAAGAGACTCAGACAGACAAGGGAGGGTGAGGCCTTGTGACAACACAGACGATGCAGCTGCAAACAAAGGAAAGCCAAGGACTGTGCGGAAGGTAGAGAGGCTTCCACCTGGAATCTCAGAGAGACCTGGGCCCTAATGACCGGTGCCTTGATCTTGGACTTCTATCCTCCAGAACGCTGGAAGAGTACATTTCTGTTGTTTAAGCTAGCCAGTCCTTTGTTAGCCACGCTTTAAGAACAAATACAAATGGTGCACTCAGACCCCAAGTTCAAAGCCACCTACAGGAGGTGGGTCCGTGAAGCGGCCCAGGCAGAGCCGAGGACCATGGAGAGAGGGCCCATCTGGGGGTGATTGGGAGCTCCGAGGAGATGCAGCTGGTGCTGGGGGCTGGGTCAGAGGAAGGGGAGTGGGAACACCTGGCTTCTTCTATCCTTCCATTCTCCTGTCCCCTGCCCGTGCCTGCCTTATTTTAAAACCAAGTGAGAAGCTGGTTGACATGGGAGTCACAAGAATGTACTTTTCAGGGGCTTAGTGGACCATCGATCGGAGTATGAAGAACAAAGCCTGGCACCGAAGGGGCTCTCATGCTGGGCCGGCAGGAGCAGCAGGGGCTCGGCTCGCTGGCCAGGCCTGGAAATACAGGATGTCGAACACGGCACCACTTCCCCTGAAAGCGAGATCTCTCACATTGTGTACAGTGAACAGGATCCTAAGCACAAAGGCAAAATCTTGAAATCCACTGTGGATTGATGATGAAAAGCATTGGTTGGTGATCTGGAGTCAAGGAAACCGGCCCGGATTGGGTTTTGGACAATTTGGACACTCGGATTTTAGACAAAATACTTTTTTTTAATGTTACTTGTTCTACCCAGTTTTAATCATTATTATGATACGAAATTGAAACAAGGACATTAAACGTGGTTATGAAGAAATAAAGAGGAAATTTAGGGCTGAAAACCTACAAAAATGTTAAGAGAAAGAGAAGTTGCATCCCAGTGAAATCTATCACCAAAATCAGGAGGGAAGAGTGGGGTGCTAGCAGGTATTTACGCCGTGACCTCCTTAGGCCTCCCCTGGACCCCTTGTCTTGCAATAAAAATTAAATCAATATTTGTCCTTTCGTTGTTTCCAAAAAGATTGGTGACATTTATGGATTAAAACAAGTGAAGATACTTAAAGTAAAAATGCTTTACTTTAAGCCCACATGCTTTAAAAGAAGAATGCTTAGTTATATATTTGCGATAAAGCTTTCTTTCATGTAAAACAGAATATACAGATACATTTATATATAACAATTTTATAGTATATACTTATACATAATATTTTTAAATTTGTGATAAAAGACTGCACACACATCCATGCAGGAACAAAACCCTTCCTGGAACAAAATTCATCGAATTAATTCTTGCATAAAAGATGGTGGGCAATATCTGTAACCAAGATCTTGCTTTGGCTGCTGATAAAACAGGAGAGCATTACATCAAGTGATTCGTCAAAAGTAACCTTCTGCAAATGACTGAGGCTGTGTGGCCTTTGTTTTTAAATTAGGGTAGAAACAGAACGTAGGAAGTCCCGTCATGGAACAACCATCGTGGCCTCCGAAAACACTGGAGCTCCCGAGGAAGACCTGGGTGAGTGTGGGGCCTTAGCAAACTCACAATCATTGCACCTCACACGTACGTACAACTCTATGGCCCTGCTGATTGAACTGAGGGTGGCACGTTATCATAAATATGCTATTGTGTTGTTAGAGATTGAGACCGTCCCACAAATTTATCCGTGCCACGCTCACCGCACAACAAATGTGAAGTGAAAGATGGAAGCCTCCCACCAGGCCTGCAGGGGTCCTGCCTGCTCACTGGGGGGGTCCTGCCTGCTCACTGGGCAGGTCCTGATCCCAGCACAACGCTCGGCGGGACGTGCAGCATGCTGGATCCGCAAACACCTCTGCAGGTGAGATCTATCGCTCTACATGTCATCTTTAAAGTGAGAGGAAGGAGAAAAAGACACCTGGACTGGCGGTGGCACTCAGGACCCGAGTGCCAACAGCTTCTTGGACAGAAGCTTCAAACAGAACATGAATCTAAGTGGAAGGGAAAAAACAGATGTGAGCTGCATAGACACACCCAGTATAAACCTAGAGAACACACAGGTATAATGAGGAGCATTTCTCCTTGGATGTCCGTAATTGTCTGCCGCATAGTAGACAATACATTTTAGTGGTCAGGTGGGCACAGAGGAGCTATCTCACCCAAAGCCAACTGGCAGAGTAGTCATAGAACCAAGACTGGCCGCCCCAGCCCTGTAGTTTCAAGGACTTTGATCACTCAGTTTAGTGGTCCCCAACCTTTGGCACCAGGGACCGGTTTTGTGGAAGACAATTTTTCCACCGACCTGGTTGTGGGGGGGAAAGACGGGAGGCAGAGTCCAGGTGGGAATGTGACGGCGTCCCTGGCAGGGAAGAGGGAGGCTGGGAATCCCTGACTTAACTGAGTCAGGCCGCGGCTCTCACAGGGCCCAGAGCTCTCCAGGTCACGGGGCTTCCTCTAGGCTCAGGACTCATTACCAACGTCAGTGAGTGACGCTTCAAAAACGCAGAACCCATGTGGGCACGGTTCCTATTCCCCGGGGTCCCTCTACCGTCTACCGCAAGTGTTTATTGCTAAGAAATGAGAAGGGAAGATCTGACAGAAAAACAAGTTGGGCAGGGAGAGCGCTGCCTGGTGTTTAATATATGTCCCTGCTGTTTAATATCCAAATGCCTTACTGCATGTGTGTGTCTCTTGAGAAAACATTTTAGTGTGACGGCTTTTGTAAAAGATATTCTGGCAAGTTTTATAAAATCAGTGAATCGCAGTTGCCATCTCTCAGCACAGATGCAGAGGCATCTCAGGGGAGTGGGGGCGGCTTCCCATTTAACCCGAAGGACAGCCCAGCTCATTTACGATTCCCGCAGCGAATGGAGCCAATACCTCCTGAAATCTGATGACCAAACGCTGTCATAGAGTGAAGGCAATATTAACCACATTAGGTTACAGTTATTAAAGTTTGAGCCAAGGGGTGAATTTACCCTGTGGGTTAGTGGTAGACACATGTTTATTGACTGTTTAGAGGGGAGTCCAATGGAAAATGGTGACCCATTTGTCAGGATATCGGGGACTTTCATTGGCAGAGTCACCGCTCTGGCGCTGATGTCCTCCCACTGCTGTGGCCAGGAGGTGGGTTCTGGTTGATGCCACGAGGCTGCAAGGATGGTGATGTGAGCTCAGGGGTGGGAGCCTCGCTCAGGCTCCCTCCTCTCTGCCTGAAATCCAACCAGCCATCCCACAACGGTGTCTTTTTTCCATTCTAAACACCAAAGGATTTTTTTTCTGCCCTACACCCTTGGAATTTTACTACCGTAATGCTCATTAAAAAAAAAAAAAAAAAAGCTTTTGTGGTTATTTGAAAACATAGAACTATATGAGCAAAAAGGTGGCTTTGAAGTGTTAAAAAGGAGCAGCCGCTTAACCACACAAAGGTAAATTATTTCAAGTGATTCGACTGATTGTTCCTAATGAGATAAATCCTAATGGCAAAAAGAAGCTGAGTACTTGTTTTGTTACTAATAATATTCACATTGTTCTGAAACTAAACCGTATTAGAGAAAACAAGTGAGTAATTATGTTAACATCGCCAGGATGGAGATTTTCATCACAAGTGATCGGAGTTACAAATATGAAATCAGGAAGTAAAAATCCTCTAACTTCTATTTCAGTCGGCTACATCGTTATGCTCATGTGGGCTCTTCTTTTTTTTTTTTTTTAAAAGGTGCTTATTTTTCTAACTCTGTCTCCTGAAAGAGTCAAAGAAATACACCCCGGCGCATTGAGCGTCCCTGGTGCTCATACATAGTCTCTAAGTTTCATTTCCTGTTACCAGGCTCTTTGGGGAAATGACTGCTTCAGATCTGGTCCAGGAAACAAACAAGATGAGCCTGGAACATCTTATAACAGAAAATGAGAAAATCTACTTAAGATCACTGAGACTGTGTCAAAGGGCTTAGGAACCCACTTGAAGAGGCCATCACTCACCAAAAATGGGACAGTTCGATTTTCAAAAAGAATAATAAACCACAAAGAACTTAAGGGCATCAAATATCCTGAATCGTGAGTCCAAGAAGATACTGAAAACAAAAACCACCATTGGATGCTGTTGGCAGACGTTAGGGAACTAACTCACTGTTCGAAATCCTGGGAAAGAATCTTACATTTGTCCTGCTTTCCCTGTGCTGGAGGGTAATCACACAACTCACGAAGAGAAGTCTTTCCCGACAGCAGTATCCCGTTAATAAATGGGAAGGATTAATGTAACAGCATCATTTCTCAGCCCCTCGTGAAACAATAGGGCAGCAGTGGGAATCATGATGGCTAAACCATTAGATGAAAGCCTTTAAAATGATGGAGAGACTAATTTTTACATCACAGAGAGACAATTAGACGTGTGTCTCCTGGTGGAAACACACACTACGAATTATTCTTGCTAAGAGGAATGGAAACTTAATCTAATAAAGCCTCCAGTCTAATTGCCAGTTTTCAAGAAATATAGAAAACAGAAGAACATGTAAAATGACACCATGAGAAAAATTGATAGGAAAAGGGACCTGGTTTCTTTAATCTCATCAATAAATAAATCCAAAGAAAAATATTTAGAGAGGAAATCTGTAGGTTAAAGGAGACTTAAGAATTATATCAACCAAATGCAATATGTACCTGCTGATCCTGATTCAAGTAAGCCAAACACAAAAATACTTTGACATACTTTGAAAATTTGAATAATGACTCAATATTTCATGATCTTAATGAATTATTACTATTTTTTCAGATGTGACATTTATGTTGTGATTATGTTTTAAAAGAGTCTTTCTCTTTTAGAAATACGTGATAAAATATTTGCAAATGAAATGATAGGGACTTTGGTAGGGAATTGTCAGGGACTTTCTTGAAAATAATCTAGTTTGGGTGGGAGGGGTTGAAGAAGTATTTACGCAACACCATTGGCCATGAGTTAATAATTATTGAAAGCAACTGATACATACATGAAGGTTTCTTATACTCTTCCCCACTTTTGTATGTGTTTAATAATTTTATAACAAGCGAGAACCAACATTGTTTGCATGCTTAATTTTTGTTTTTATATTTTCTTTCTATACAGAAGTTAAAAGTATATGCACATTATTTTGTGCCTGTTTCTATCCCATTATCTGAGATCATTTCATATATTCCAAATACTGTCGGGAAAAATTTGATAACACCTCCCTGGCCTCTTCAATGATTAAATAATAGAACTGACGTCTCTGCGGCGCTTATAAAGCCACAGTGGGGCGGTCAAGGAAAAGATTGTTTGGGCCACCTTCAGTTTGTAAACAAAGCTTTTTAAATAAGTGGTACTGTAAAATACCTTGTGGTGGGGGCCACGCTTTGTGGACCTAAAATCATGAAAGAACCATCTTTAAGCTGCTGCAGCTGGTGGGAAGTGGTCTTAGAGAATCCTGTAGCCGGTGCCGTGAAATCAGTGAGTGCCGCCTCCGGGACCGTTAGGTCCTTCTCACCCTGGAAGATGCTCTCATCCTGCGTCCCTCACAGAACAGGGTGACCTGTGTATGTCTTCCCACCACCTCCACGTGGGAAGGGAGAAAGAACAGGAAGGTCTCTTATTGGAAAGACATCAGCTGAAGGCTTGGAGGTCCTGCAAGGCCGGTGTGTCCTGGGCACAGAGAACAAAGCCAGGAGGGGTGAGAGAGGAGCCTGGTGAGAGAGGCAGGCGTGGGAGCCCATGGGAACTATGGCCTGTGGGTAAGTTTGAACTTCGTCCCACATGCACTGAGACGGCATCTTTGGGGTTCTAAGCTGGTGAGTGCAGTGAGCGGACTTGCATTATTCAAAGTCCACTCTGACTGCACGAAGTGGAAGGGATGGGAGCGGAGCCAGCGTGGAAGTCACATTAGGAGTGTCACATTCTCACTGGACACCATGGCGGCTGAGCGCGGTCATGGAAATGGAGAGAAGACGGTGGATTAGTTTTGGAGGGAGAATTAGCAGAGCTTTCTGATGCATTAGGCACGGAGTGTCCGAGAGAAGGATTTCAGGCGTAGCTCCCAGATTTGCGACATGATCAGCCAGGGGAAACGTGCGTGTAACCACATGGAGAACAGAAGGTACGAGGCAGGAAATCAAGAGTGAAGTTACTTGAGATGTTTATTAGCTGTCCAGGTCACAGCCACACGATGGAGTGAACAGAGCTTAGGCTGTGGGTCTGGGTCTAAAAAGCGCCGTCATCAGACATTCACAAGCTGATCAGAGCAGGAAGCAGTGAAAAGACCAGCGGGAATCAGAGGGAGGGAGGCAGCTGCATTAGCAGCCCACTGAGTTGACGAGACCCACCTACTGAGGGTCTCACGCTTGGGCCCTCCAGCTCCCAGGCACACTGGTATGTGACAGCCCTCTGGTGAGCTCCGCTACCCCCGCACAGAGAAGGCTTCCCAATTCCCGGAGGAAGCTTTCCCAGATGGAGTCGTCCTTCCACCACCAGAAGGCGCTGGCGCTAACCTCTCAAGACCAGTGGGCCAGGGGAAGGCCAGGGGAAGGCCAGGGTGGGGAGAATTTAGCAAGATCTTTGGACAGTCTCCAAGAGCCAAACCAATCTTTTGTCTTTTTAAAAGAGGCCTGTTATCAAGGCAGTCATTGTGACAATGACCTGGGCCACTATCCAGGAAACCTCAGATGTTCTGGAAATCAAAGTCATGTCAAGGTGGAAGAGCTCCATGCCCTCTCCAGAATTGCTGCAGCTGTCCCCAGCAGGCACTGATGTGGCCCAGAAACCCCACCAGGATGCTGTCACCCTCTCAGGTCCAGGTCCAGAGGTGAAGCTGGAACTTGATCCCATCCCCTGGAATGCCACAAGGAGGAAAATGGCACACGTCAACATCTGGTGTCAATCCTTCCAGCACCGCAGACCTCAGCCTGCAGGACAGACTCCGCGGCCGCTCGCCTCTGGGAAATAAAACTCACAGATGGAACCGTTCACAGACACGTTAAAGGAGTTGGGGAGGTCCTTGCTCTTTATGGCTCGATTTGGCGGCCGGTGGATTCTGGTCCAGGATTCTGAGGTCCAGGCAATCACGGAGGATGTGCTTTAACAAACCCTGGATGGTAAATGAGGTGGTCCAAGGACAAACAGCACCTCCACGCACCATCTTCCATGGGGCCCCGGACACAGAGCAGTTCCGGGAGCTCAGAGATGGTCAGGACAGGGTGATCATCATGGATGAGGACAGTTGAAGACAGTTTGGAGAGAAGCAAGCATATCCTGTTTTTCCCTTACTAGAGCCCTCCAGATCCCCAGCAGCAGGAAGGACAAAGAAGAGCAGGGGAGTCCTCAGTATTGCTGTGCTCACCACAGGCCTGGGCACATAAGGGGACACCCAGGTGGCGGGAATTCAGGCTCCGGCTTTGATTAAATTCTCTTGTCCCCAGTGGGACCTCTCTCTTTGAGAACAATTCGTTCTAAGTGATGTGCCTTCTAGAAGACCATGACACAGAGGCCGCAGGGACCAAGCAAATGTTCCTGGCCCAGGCCACCATGAAGCTGGAGGGACAGTGGCTTCCTCCTGAAGGTCATGTGCTGGGCTTGGCAATCAAAAGGACAGTCCTGAGCATCTAAGAGTGAACCAAGAAACCAAGTCTGAGGCCAAGGGAAGGAAGTCCATCGCAGAAGAAAGGAGGCTTCATTGAGATGCTGCAGGATGGACCGTCAAAGGCCCACACTACTTTATCGGACAGGAACAGAAGTTCATTTCCTTCTCGCTGAGAGATGCAGGAAACCTGTAATCTTTTTTTTATTCCTCACCCAAAGATATGTTTATTGATTTTAGAGAGAGAGGAAGGGTGGGGGGAGAGAGAGAGAGAAACATCCACGTGAGAGAGAATATCCATTGGTTGTCTCTTGTACGCACCCCAATCAGGGATCGAACCTGCAATCCAGGTCTGTGCCCTGACCCGGAACCAAACCTGCAACCTCTTAGTGTACAGGATGATGCTCCAACCAACTGAGCCACCTGGCCAGGGCCCAACCTGTGACCTGATGCTGAAGAGAGGAACATGAACCTAAGGATCAGCTCTGAAGCCTTTCAGCCAGTGACAAAAACGCAGGAGTGGCCTTTATAGATTAGGCTAGTTCATACTCTTCTGACAGATGTTCAGGTGAATCTGCTCCCTGCTTTTTTCTGGGCATTTCCCAAGGAAAGGCCATTCTAGAAAGGCTCGAGTTACATGCAAATACTGTGCCTGTTCTTTGTTTCTTGGTCCTTTGAGGACCACCCAGAACTACAGCACACGTCACCTGGATATTCATTCACCGAGCAACATGGGTGTGCCCACTTCCCTTAGGAGAGACCACTCGGCATAACACGCAGGACAGGATGACTTTTATTGAACTTTAAGGGAACTAGCTCATTTTTTAAAAGTAGTTCATATTGTCTTTAACAGAGGAGCAAATGAAAACTCAGTGGAAATGGGATTCTAAGTTTACCTTCCAATTTTCGGTGCTGTCCGTGGGAAGGCTGAGCAGCTGCCACATCGCTTGACCTCCGGGAGTATAACTGGCCAGATGACCTGTGTTAACTCTGCTTTATTAGTGAAATAATCTGGAGCTGCTTCTTTAGGCCAAACCCTTGAAGTCACATAGCCACTGAAAGTAGTCCCTTCTCCTCTTGGCTCAGGGAGTCAGGAAGGCATCACTGAGGAGCTGAGCATTTGCTAAGAGGAGGGAATGAGGCCCTACTTGTCAGGGACAGCGGGTGAGGCCGGGGCTTGTTTGCACAGAAAACCAAGCCTCATCTCACTTTACTGCTCCGTGGAGACCCTTCCTGGGAAAACGCCCAGCTCTAAGATGCCTGACCTGGGGAGTTCCCCTGATCACTACAGTGAGACTCCCACCCCACCCCTGCCCCCGGCCCGGGTCAGAGAAGGAGGCGGGAAGGAGAGGGAGCTGCCAGCTCACATGCCCTGTCGTTCAGAAGCCACTGCCCAGGGGCCCAGGGAGCAGGTACAGAACACACACCTGCAGGTTCCAAGGCGATAGCTTCCCCATGACGAGCAGTGTGACAGGCAGGGATGTGGGCTCTCCAGAGTCCCCTTGTAGGCACGTGTCCAGGGGGAGGTCTGCCTCACTCTGAGGAAGGTGTGCCCTGCCTTGGAACTGGGCTCCAGAGCATTTGTGGTTCTCCGCAGGGACAGAGGATGCCGAGGCTCAAGACCAGCAGAGCTTGTGAGTGAGGAAAAGTCACTCAGGTATCTGTCATCTGGGGTCATGCTTTTCCCTACAGTCTGGGAGCCTGTGACAGCTCAAGGCCTTCCTGTCCTCGGGAATGAGGCACAGCAAGAGACCTTGTGACTGTTCTGTAGGAGCCTTGTGTTCTCTGAGGCAGAGGACACACAAGCCGCCCTGGGTTCTTCTGCGAGGCTCCCTGTGTCACCCCCTTGGGGGGTCTCCTTCGCACCAGGCATTGTGCCGGGTGCAGGGGCAGCACAGGGCCAGATTGGACAAAGTGAGTGGCCACGAGGAGCCCTGGGTAGCAGGCTGCCCAGGACTCTCTTCCTCCCACAGCCCTCGGCTTTCCCAGCCCTGCCATTTTGGAAGTGGAAGGACTTACCGCTCAAGGGTGCAGGGCCCAGCTCTGTGCTCTGTGGGTCGCAGTAAATAGCTCCCCTGAGAGTGGCCCTCAGCTGTGAGGGTGGGAAACCTCTACTCAGGAGAGCAAAGCGCGCATTTGTCACAAATGTGGTGATAACCGGCCAAAGGGTGGATGGCCTCAGGGCAGTCCATGCGATGGGGACCTGGCCAGCATCAGGCCATGCCTGAGTTGTCTGGGCTGCTTTTCCATTTGCTGCCCAGAGCATCGTGGAATGAGCTTCCCCTCCCCCCACCCCTGCTCCAGGGCCTGCCGTGGGCGCCTGTCACCAGGTCCCCCTGATTCCTCCGACCCCCGTCAGAGCCAGTCAGCTGTGCTCAGGACCATGGGGTAGAAGAAAGGACAGCGATGAAAGTTACAGAGTTGCTGATGTCTTCAGAAGCCACCCAATGTTCTCGCTGATCTTTTAAGGGGATTCCAGCAAACGCATACATTCATCTTAAGCATGAAAAAGAAAATATTTATTTTGCAATTCAGTATGTCATCTTATGATCTCATTTTTTTTGGCGAGGGGGCGGGGGGAGGGCCTGGTAACACAAGATAAGGAATTAGAAAATGGCCAGAAAATGGAGAATGCCTGAATTCAGTTCTTTCACCTCACTTGTGTTTGTCTAGCTGTTCGTGTTGTGTTTGGAAGCCCTTGGAGTGTCTACAAATGTCAGGAAAGGCATGGCAAGTGGTCTCTGATTGCTAATCATTGTTTTTATTTACTTTGTTAACGTTTTTTAAATACTATAGTAATATCAGGTACATTTAGAACATAAGATGGGAAATGATCCCAGATGCCGCCTGACATGCTCTGTGATTTCCAGGCCACGCAGACCTGCCCACCTTTGTCTGCATCTGCTGTTTTACTTGGAAACAGCTGTAGGTAACATGCGACCTTGTAACCACTGATTTTTTTCTTACTTCTTATAATAGGTCATATTATAAAACTTCCTATGTTGCCTAACAATCACTTACTATTTCTAATGTTATTTATACTCACGTGTAATGGAAGAACAGACACAGGCGGGGTGTTTTGTACAGCCTGATTTCCCTTTTCTTTGCCCTGTCAATCTGCTAACAACTAGCCTCAAGTTTAGCTTCCTTTCTTTCTTTTTGAATAATTCACTTTTATTGTATTTTTTCTATTACTATTTGCCCTTTTCCACCCATGCCCTTACCCTTTTCCACCCCCACCTACCTGCCCCCTGCAATCACCACACTGTTGCCTGTGTCCATGAGTCTCTTTTTCCTTTTTGCTTGATCCCTCCACCCCCTAACCCAACCCACCCTCAAGGCTCCATATCTATGAGTCTGTCTCTATTTTGCTTGTTAGTTCAGTTTGTTCATTAGGTTCCACATATGAGTGAAATTGTGTGATGTTTGTCTTTCTCTGACTGGCTTATTTCACTTAGCATAATGCCCTCCGGGTCCATCCACGCTGTCACAAAGGGTAAATTTTTCTTCTTCTTTACAGCCGAGTAGTATTCCACTGTGTGAATGCACCACAGCTCTTTTATCCACTCAGCTACTGATGGGCACTTGGGCTGCTTCCAGATCTTGGCGATTGTAAATAACACTGCAGTGACCATAGGAATGCATATGTTCTTTCCAAATAGTGTTGTGGGATTCTTCAGATAAACCCCCACGAGTGTAACTGCTGAATCATAAGGCAGTGTCGTTTCTAATTTTTTGAGATAACTCCATCCTGCTTTCTAAGTGTAGCTTTTTCACCAACACAACGTGAACCCTGCCTTGCTTTTCTCCAGGCTCACGGATATTTGCACACATATACACACATATACACCCAGTCTTTTGGCTTTGTTTTACCAAAATGGGATCACGTGATGCCACTGTCTTCGCATCTTCTTTTCTTGCTCAGAAATAGCTCTCATTCTCTGTGAGCACTTTTTGAAATCTGATGGGGTGGGTGTATCATAAATTATTCAACAATCTCTCTATTCATAGCTGTAAACAAAGTTCACAGCTTTTAACTCTACAGACCATACCTTATATAAACATTTATTACATTTAGCCTTATGATGTTGGTACTTTTATCTCTATGGGAAACATTCCCATGAAAGGGATTGCAATTTATTTTACTGTTTAATAGATACCGTCAGAGTGCATTATAAAAAGGCTATAAATATTTACATATCCACCAGCAAATGGGGGAGTATGATCTTTTCTTTCCTGCTGGCAAAAGGCTCTTCCTTAAACCAGGAACCCCGGATGTCCCCAAATTGCTTGGTGTAGGGAAAAAAAGTCACACATTTGGTGACCAGTAGTGTCAGAGGAAAGTGTTCTGTGTGAAAGTAAAGGAGGAAAACTAGGGTTTTTTTTTCAATGCCCTGACACATAGTTTTATTACAAATAGCCATGTGTGTCTGCTAGGAAAGAAAAGGAAAATGAATGATGGAGAATAAAGCCTTCTGTACCACAGGATTCTCATTAGAATCACATTAACTGTGTAGCATAAAATTGGAAAGACATACATTTTATGAAACTAATTTTCTAATTCAAAAAATGTATGCCTTCTCTTTCACTGTTCAGCATTTAGTTGATCTCCTTCAATATGATTTTACAATTTTTCAAAATTTAGGCCTTCTGCCTTTCATATCAAATTTATTCCAGCTCTATTATAAACTATTGTAGTCAGAGTACTTTTGCTATTTTTATTTGCAGCTATTTACTGGCAATATAAAGGAAAGCTGTTAAGTTTTGTATTTTTATCATGCGTCCCGCCAACTTTCCAATTTTTCTTTCTCATTAAAGCAGCATTTTAAAGAGAATCCTCTGGGTTTTCTAGGTATAAAATTACATTGTCAGTGAAAACAGCTGCTATTATTCTTCTTATAAATTATTTTATTGCATTGTATTACTGTGTTTACCAGAACATACATCATCATATTGGTTTACAATACAGATCACAGGAATCCCAAGATATTTGTGATTTTAACTGAAATGATTATGTGTCACCGTTTAGAATATTTTCTGTTGGTTTTGGTAGGTAGGCTTTTCAAGTCAACATCAGGTGGATACCATTATTCTGAATTTATTCATCATTTTTATTAAGAATGACTATTTGATTTTTCCAAATGTCTCTTAAGAATTTATTGATATGATCATATTTTCCCCTTAATTTACTGATGTTATGAATTATGTTGACTGATCTTATAGTATTGAAGCATCCTTGCAATACATGAATAAATCCAAAATGACCACAGTGCATTCATCTTTAGAAACATTGAAGATATCAAATTATATCTGCTACCTGTTTATTTATAATTTTTACTTTTTCAGTCATATTTAATATTGGTTAAGATTTTTAAGATATTGGTTGAGTTTTAAGAAATCATTGTCTTTACCAGAATTTGGTATAAAAATTATACTAGCGTCAGCCCTGGCTGATGTGGCTCAGTGGACTGAATGCTGGCCTGTGAACCAAAGGGTCGACGGTTCAATTCCCAGTCAGGGCACACGCCTGGGTTGCAGGCCAGGTCCCCAGTAGGGGGTGCACACGAGAGGCAACCACACATTGATGTTTCCTTCTCTCCCTCCCTTCCCCTCTCTCTAGAAATAAATAAATAAATGAAATCTTTAACAAATTATGCTAGCTTCATGGCTTTAGTCATGGGGGGCTTTTTCTCTTGTCATGTGGTTTAGAGTTGACAGTTTAAAGACCAGTGACATCATCGGAACTTTAAAGATGAGATGAAGCACAGCTGTGAAGCCATCTGGACCCGAGGCCTTCGGTGAGGAGAGCTCCTCAGACGCCTTTCCGAGCCTCCTCTGGTGGTTGCTCTGGGTACGCTCTCTCCTTTATCTGCGGTCCACTTCGGCAAGTCACGTTTTGTTGGACAACGGAGCGTTTTCTCCGGATTTTAAACATTTGTTATCAAGAAGTTGAACAAGGTATTATATTAAAGTTCTTTTTAATTGCTTTTGCTTCTACGTCTGTATATTTCCCCTTCTTCTCTTTCCACCTTTATTTTTAATTTTTTCAATTGTAATTAAAATCCTAAGGGGTTTGTCTTGTATATTGATACCTTCACAAAACTAGCCCTTAGGTTTATTTATTCTCTCTTCCATTTTTTGTTTTTTCTTTATTGTTATTTTCTTTACTGATTGGCTCTTTGGATTTTCTTTTGATTTATTTTATTGTTGTTTGTCTGATTTTCTAGGACAGAGACTACATTTTATTATTTTTCACCTTTCTCTTATAATACAAACATTCAACTTTCTAAAATTTCATGTGAGTACAACTTAATACTACCTTTAAGTTTTAATTTCAGCTTGATTGCCTTTTTGTTCCACAGTTTGTCTAAGGTTATTATTTTCTTAATTTCTAAGTATTAATTTTATCACTTTTTATTATTCTGTCTCAGTTTGATGACGATAATAAACATGAATTTAGGTCAACTTAAAAAATCAGTTTTAGTATCTATCTGAAGGGTTATGGATTCCTCAATTTCTTTGTTTTAAATTTTTGTCTGTTACTTAAGATTGGTTTTGAAAGAGTTGTATTAAAATCTCCCGCTAACAAGGGAGGGCCAAGATGGAGGCATAGGTAGACACACTGTGCCTCCTCGTACAACCAAAAGAAGGACAACAACAAATTTTAAAACAAAAAACAACCAGAACTGACAGAAAATCGAACTGTATGGAAGTCCGACAACCAAGGAACTAAAGGAGAAACTTTCATCCGCACAGGTAGGAGGGGCGAGACGGGCGGAGAGT